>VXAV01011462.1:118917-141407 GCA_013399715.1 Alectura lathami
AAAAAAAAAAAACTAACTTTCATTTGAAGATGGTTTGCAGAAGTGGATTTGGGAAGTCCTGCTTTCTATTTTAGGCCATTGCTGCCTTGCTCTATAGCCTTGGGATTTCATTTAACTTCTGAGACTTGATTTCCTTCTGTTTGAAAGGGATAACATTTACTGCATAGGTGATAAATTTTAAACGCTCTTTGTAAAGCTTTATGAACACTGAATACTTTATACACAGGGAGGCATTATTTTAAGTGTCTGTATTCCAAGAAGGAAGCTCAGTTGACTTTTATTTGACAGACCCTGTCTCAGACTGTAATGTTGTTCCAGGTTTACTTGACTTGGCCTGTGCCAAACTGTGCTGAGGGATGTCCTGGTTCATGGATTAAAGATGGTTACTGTGATAAAGCCTGTAATAACTCAGCTTGTGATTGGGATGGCGGTGATTGTATTGGTAAGACAATAATTCTAAATTTAGGAAAAAATTAACTGATTTATTTTTGTTATAATCCTGTAATCTGAGAGTCTCCTGTAAGTAAAAAATTTGCTTTTGATAATAGTGGAAAAAATAGCTGCCTTACATTTCAAAAAATTTATGTCCTGCCAGCTGTAAAGTTCTAAGGAATATGACAGCAAATAGTAGAGCACAGGAAAATTTTCCTTTGGGTACCAAGCTTGACTACCTGTCAGGAAAGTTTTTGAACCTCAGAGTCCAAATAATACTGCATGTTCAAGGGAATTTCAGACCTGGTTTTATTCTCAAACTATATGATCTGTCATTCAGGTAACAAAACAAGTAAGAAAAGAGAGAGGAGTAACTAAGAAGTGTCACCAGAATATCAGCGTCTGAAGTGATTAGTATTGCATCTCAAAATAAAGTCCTGCAGATGTGACAATAGTGTTCTGCACAGTAATACAGGCCTGATGTCTCCTTTCACTTGCCTAGTTTTTAGTATTGCTTGCTTCATATTAAGGTTAAATTTTAAGCTGAGTTTGCATTTAAATGTCTGACCAGAGTAGCTGCTGGGAAGTTTATTTGTAAGTTTTATGATACTGTTTAATTTTCAAAGTTCTGACCCACTTTCCCTTCATGGAGGAGGTTGGCTGCACATGCTCTGCTCCTGGATTTCACTTGGTGTTTTTAAAGCCATAGTCAAGCTTGCTTCAAGCAGATTTTGTGCCTTCTCTGGCTCTAGTCTACGTTCCACTGCTGTTCCATTTTTGGATCTGTTTCCATATACTGAAACTCCTTAACACCATCTGGAAGTGAACACACTTGGGTAAATTTGCTTACAAGTTTCCTTTCTACCTCTCTTCCTATCAAACACTTAAATATGGATTTCTTTTTGTCCTCTATGAAGCTAGAGGATGTCTCCCCCTTTCCCCAACCAAAAAAAAAAAAAAAAAAAAAAAAACAACCAGACTGGTTGTAGCATGTAGGGAAAATGAATCCTTTGGCATAAGAGCAGTCAGAGCACTCTAAGTTCATTGTGAAACTGCACCATTAATTCCAAAATAAAATTTTCAGTGCTGTAGGTTATGAAAATGAAGTAATGCTTCTGTACTGAGGAAGTGATGCACTGCTCTGGGGGGACTGCAAAGTGAAGAACACAAGCAGAAGTAAATCAATTTCCTTGTTAAGACAGTTAAGATAAAAGTATGTTGCTGGCTTTGTTGCATTTTTACGTTGGTTTGCAAAATTCTGCAGTGAGATTTTTAATGAACACTATAGATTTTTACACTAGCACACAGTGCTGGTTAGTTTCCTTGTTTTAATTTTTCTGTTGGTAAGTTGGATTCTGTGCTGACTCTTTTCAACCTAGCTTTAACACTGTGACTTAAAATATGCCCTTCCTCAGAAATAAGGATTTCAAATGACCGGTTGTTTTTATTTTTCTTTCCTCTCCCTTTAGGTAACAGTGGGGGCAGTCGCTATGTTGCTGGTGGTGCTGCAGTTGGAGGTATAGGGAATGGAGCACCATGGCAATTCGGTGCAGGAATAAGTGGTGTTTCATACTGCAACCAAGGCTGTGCTAATTCCTGGCTAGCAGACAAATTCTGTGATCAGGCCTGCAATGTCCTCTCCTGTGGATTTGATGCTGGTGACTGTGGGCAAGGTATGTAAAACATATAGTTGATAAACTTTCTGTTGAATTGCCTTAGTTTTTTTGGTTCATTATTCTCCAATAGTTCTAAGAACTCAGCAGCAGTGTCATGGAAAAGAGCTGCTAGCAGCTGAAGGAAAAAGTCAGGCACTTCCTGTACTCACTAGTCCAAACAAATTAATTTTTGTATGCTGCATTAATTAATAAAATCAGTATTTACTAAGCTTGATATTTTATGGAACGGCAAGCATCATATTCATTACCCAAGAGGTTTAGACTTAAAATGCAGTAATTACGTTCCAGCTATGCAAACAAGTCTTTACCCAAATGCAAGCAGCTGATTTGATGATGATTAGAGTGGTTTAAAAAAGCAAATTAAATGACCGCAGAGATGCTGAAGATGCGAATTGAAGTCTGGCTCTGTAGTTTTGCTGAAGGCTGCTTTCACCGGTGGATACTGCTGAGAGTGAGAGTTTCCCAAACGTTTCTTTTCTGTGTGTGCTGCTGACTACAGAGGCTTTCAGGGCGGGCCACGTGCCTTGTGCCACGGTCATGCCATGGGCAAGCCATGTGCCACGGGTAGGCCCGGTGCCATGGGCAGGCCACATGCCCTGTTGCAAAGACTAACTTGTCAGGATAAACTGCATTCCACATTCATAGAAGGCTCATTGTACAGGATAGCTTAAAGCATCTCCACAGGGAGATGCAGGAACATCCTTAATACTAGTTTAGACTTCCAGTATCATTTTTACCATCTTACGGTACACAGCAGCAATGGATGCATGAAACTGTTGTCTTCTGCTGTGGGAGAGAGAAGTTCATTTCAACCTGTCTGATTTTGGAAGTTCCAAATCAAGATGCAATGTAGTAGTGAAATCCAAATTTTGTAATGTGAATCTACTAAACTATGTCCAAAATGTAATACAAGTATGTTAGTTATGAGTGATGCATGATTTTAAGTGAGTTGTGACAATGAGCCACTTTGTTTAGGTAAGGGTCGTAAATTACAGTGGCTTTTAGAATTACCACTGGAATGTATGTCAGGCTTATATTCCGTTTTAATATCGCATAGGTGAGTAAGAAACTGGAAGCTACATTAACTGTACTTCCATAAAGTGTTCTCACTGCTAAAATTGTGAATCTTGCTGAATATATTGCAACTAAAAAAGATTGTGGGGAAAAAAATCTCACTGCAGATTGACAGAATTATTTATTTCCAGATCACTTTGGAGAGATGTACAAGGTTACGCTTCACCTTAACCAGACCTACTACGTTATTCCAAAAGGTGAATGTCTGCCCTATTTCAGCTTCAGTGAAATAGCCAAGAAAGGAATTGAGGGTTCATACAGCGATAACCCAATTATCCGACATGCTTCAGTTGCTAACAAATGGAAGACTATCCACCTCATAATGCACAGTGGCATGAATACAACTGTGATCTACTTTAATCTTACGTTTCTAAATAAAAATGATGAAGAGTTTAAAATGCAGGTAGCTGTTGAAGTTGATACTAGAGAGGAACCAAAACTGAACACAACTTCCATGCAAAAATCCATCTCTGATTTTAAAACTACAACAATACCAGAAGCTGAAATGATATTTGAAGATATTCCTGAAGAAAAACGCTTTCCAAGAGTAAAAAGACGTCAAAATGGCACAGGAGAGAGTCTCCATGAAGAGGTGATAATACCTTCAGTAAATGTGTCTCTCCTTCCTGAGAATGTTCAACTAGCACTGCAGAACCTGGATTTAAAACTAGCAAATGGAGATATCACTCAGAAGGGATTTAACCTATCCAAGGCTGCTCTCCTGAGACCTTTTCAGTTCTTGAGTACAGTAAAGAAGATTACAGGTCTGGAAAATGGTTCACAAGATCAGAAGAATCAAACAAACTGGCAGAAACCTTATGGAGATGTAAACAATGGCAAAATAGAAATAGCAAAGGCAAACGAGGAAGTTCCTTCAAGGCTTACAGGAACAAAAGGAATTGGTATGACAGTGAACACAAATAAACCTATTTCTAAAATAAAGCCTAAATCCACACGTCCATCCCAGAGCGTAGGAAATGAAAATGAATCTCAGGGCAAAGTATTGAATGCGCTCATATTAAGGGAAGCTCAGAAATCAAAAAATATTGGGAACTTAGAAGCTGCAGAAGATACAGAGGGAATGGAAGAAAGAAACGAGAATGTGCGGTTGGATACAAATATAAGGGAGGAGTTAGTGGGAAGAAAATTGCAGTCTTATGCTGGAAGTTACCAAGGCTTTTTGCCGTGGGAGAAAAAGAAGTATTTCCAGGACCTTCTTGATGTGAGTATCTTACCATCACTGCTTATTGGAATAGTTGCATCTTTCTGCATACTGTTCATATGATCTGTAAATGTAGAATGTGTCTTGCCTTTGATGTCCATACCAAGATTTTCTGAAAGCTCTTTTTGAGTTTTCATATAAAATCTGTTTATAACTTGAGTCTCTCTTAGCTACATGGTGAACGGTGAATAGCCATTTCCAGTCCATTTCCACTGTGGTTTTGTTGTTGTTTGTTTTCTGAAGTCAGATTCATTCTTTTTTTCAGTGTGTGTTGATGCAGTGATATTATTCAGATATATAGAACTGCAAAAGAATGATTAAATTTTTTTGGTTGCGTTTATACAAATGTGGATCCAATCTATAAAAATGTAGAAGTATTAATATGTAATGGTAAGTTCTAAAAGTTAAACTAAAAGTCTGCCAACAACACTGAATATCCAGAGTGTGTCAAGAAAACATAGGAAGCTTCCAGCCACAGCATTTCGGCAGAGTTTTGAAAACCGGTAGAAGATGGAGAGTGTGCTTCAGGTGGTAGCAACTGCTTTACGCTACTCCAAATAGCAAAGATGCTATGTTTTTAAAAGTCTGGCACTTTCTGTTCACCTGGGATTGGATTTTGCATGAGAAATCTTTATATTCATGGGATTCCAACTCTCAAATGTGCAGAAATAATGGCAATATTACAAATATCTAATAGCAAACAGTGACTCAAGTGAGTGTGTATATCAGAAGAAAAATATGGAATATAAACTATTAACTGCTTCCTCAGAGCATAGCAGTTTTAAGGAAGAAGAAATCTATTTTTTCATTATTGTTTTTAAAGAGACATCAAAGGAACATGAAGAAACATTGAAAACTTCTCTTTCCATTTTCACCTTTTAGGAAAGAGCTGGCACCTGGCTGAAATGTTAGTTTTCCTATGTGTTTAATGCTGTGGATCTTTAATGATAATATAACTTAGTGTTATGTTAATGTGTTCCAAGCGATGGAACACCTCTGCTGTGAGGACAGACTGAGAGAATTGGGACTGTTCAGTCTGGAGAAGAGAAGGCTCCAGCGAGACCTGACAGCAGCCTTTCAATATCTAAAGAGGGGCTACAAGCAAGAAGGGGACAGACTCTTTAGCAGGGCCTGTTGTGATAGGACTGGGGGAAATGGTTTCAAATTGAGAGAGGGGAGATTTAGACTGGATATAATGAAAAAGTTTTTTACACTAAGGGTGGTGAAGCACTGGCACAGGTTGCCCAGAGGGGTGGTGGATGCCCCGTCCCTGGAGACCCAGATGTAGCTGTCCCTGTTCTCTGCAGGGAAGTTGGACTGGATGGCCTTTAAAGGTCTCTTCTAACTCAAGATGATCCTATGATTCTGCTTCTATGTATGTATGCTTGTCTTCTTGCTGTTTAGGAGGAAGAGTCATTACTCAAAGAAATGTCATACTTTACTGATGGCAAGCATCTTGGAAGGCAGCTGAAAGATACATTTGCTGATTCCCTTCGATATGTAAATAAGCTTTTGAACAGTAAATTTGGATTTACATCTCGGAAAGTCCCTGCTCATATGCCTCACATGATTGACCGCACTGTTATGCAAGAGCTACAGGATATGTGAGTATGTCTTTTGTTGAAGCTATGTAAAACTGTAGATAATTCCATCTTGCTGTTAATGCTTTGTTATAGGTATTTCCAGTGTGTTCATAGCTACTCATTGAAATTATATTTTGAAAAGGGAAATAGGGAATTTACTACAGCACGTTAGTTGTGCTAAAATAAGGAGACTTTTGAGGACCTTTTAAAAATTTAGAGAAGACTTTGTTTTCAGGTAAGCAATGTTTCACTAGAAACTGGAGTACTAAATTAACTTACACTTTTTTTAGGTTTCCTGAGGAGTTTGACAAGACATCGTTTCACAAAGTGCGGCACTCAGAAGATATGCAGTTTGCTTTTTCATACTTCTACTATCTTATGAGTGCAGTCCAGCCACTGAATGTTTCTCAGATTTTTGATGAGGTTGATACAGACCAGTCAGGCATTTTGTCTGACCGAGAGATTCGCACGTTGGCCACAAGAATCCATGAACTACCATTAAGTTTGCAGGTACTTTGCGAAGTAATAACTTTTAGAGTAACTTAATTTCTGAAGTCTAAAACGGTTACAACAAAATTAATCAAACCTTTACTTATCCTTGCTTTAACATCTGTAACATTTGGCAATTCATGGAATCATCAAATCGCAGAATGGCTTGGGTTGGAAGGGACCTTAAAGCCCACCCAGCCCCAAGCCCCTGCCGTGGGCTGGCTGCCACCCACTGGATCAGGCTGTCCAGGGCCCATCCAGCCTGGCCTTGAGCACCTCCAGGGATGGGGCATCCACAGCTGCTCTGGGCAGCCCCTGCCAGGGCCTCACCACCCTCTGAGGAAAGAATTTCCTCCTAATGTGTAATCTAAATCGTTGCTATGTTCTACTTTATCATTCTTATATGGATTCAACAATTGAGATCTAGCAGCATCAGAAAAATTGATCACTAGTATCTGACTTCAAGAAAGTTGGGATGAATTTGTGAGGAAGAATGTTCCCTGTAAAAGACACCAAAGTGTGGGATTCTGTTGCACTTACTCTTCTTCTTGTGCATAGTAAAAAAAAAAAAAAAAAAAAAAAAAAAAAAAAAGGGGGTATTATTAAAAAAAACTATNCCCTGGGAACTTGATAAGCAAAGGTATAATGTCTTTATAGGACTTGTGCTCTTAGGTACAGTTGATAGAGAGTGAAGCGTACCCTTTCTGCTTTACAGAGGGGAATCAGGGCACAAACCAATCAAATAATATTCTTGAAATAGCACACACAATCATTGGCATAGCTGGAACACAGATCTGCTTTAATGTGTTCCTGGCCTGTACCTTAATCATCACGGAAGGTGTGTTTCTAATTTTTAAATGAAAATGACAGATCACACTTTATGTCATCTCAATTTAGCCAAGCATTTGCTTCACTATTTTTTTCTTCCATTTCTGATAGGACTTGACAGGTCTAGAACAAATGCTAATAAACTGTTCGAAATCTCTTCCTGCCAACATCACTCAGATCCATGTCATTCCACCAACTCAAGAAGCATATTATGATCCCAATCTGGTAAGGATCATTGGTCCTAAACGGTGTTGGTTTCTTTCCTGAGCATGTAGTTACAGTGCATGAAATGCTGGAGTGACTTCTAGAAGGAAAGTATTCACAAAAGTTTCTGCTTGTGTATACATTAAAGAAACGTTTTAAGTATGAAAATTCTATAAGCTACCTCATAACTTTCAGAGCCATTAAATTTCTTTCAAAAAGAGAAAAGATGAGCTTTAGAATTCTATTATATATGGGATTTAAAAAGTCATCCTTGTGAATAAAATTCAGTATTATGAACCAAAGAGACAGTATGCCTGATACCTCTCTCACTAGAACTTTCTGATAAGTCTGTTTGAATGATATCCTATGTATTTAAAAATAAAAATCAGATCGCAGAACCATAGAATGACTTGGTTGGAAGGGACCTTACAGCCCACCCAGCCCCAAACCCCTGCTGCGGGCTGGCTGCCACCCACTGGATCAGGCTGCCCAGGGCCCATCCAGCCTGGCCTTGAGCACCTCCAGGGATGGGGCATGAATATTTTCTGAGCCATTCTTTCTAATTCTGAGAAACTCCCTTTAACCTTCAAAGATTGAAGACTTGGGACAAGATGTTCATTAAGAATTTATGGCCTTAATTCCTGTTTTTGTTAAATTTTCATTTAAATTATGGGAATTTAGGAATCTAGAAGATCTAGATCTGACACATATCTAAATTTCTTTTGCAATGAAAATTGAATTCCTGCATTCGTCCATGCTTTGAAAAAAATGTGTGCCTGAACTTTGCTAAATTGATGGCCCGGTGTTTTATAGGTAAAAAACCGATGTTGTGTCAAAACTAAAATAATTTTGATGAGTACAGGTCATGAGTTTTTACGTAGTAAAAGAGCATCATACATCCCCAAC
The DNA here is from genome assembly GCA_013399715.1 of Alectura lathami. Classification (NCBI taxonomy): domain Eukaryota; kingdom Metazoa; phylum Chordata; class Aves; order Galliformes; family Megapodiidae; genus Alectura; species Alectura lathami. Next base: position 127,332 of record VXAV01011462.1, read on the forward strand.
ATGTGCAAACCAGAGCACTGAGTTCTACAGCGTTTGTGTAGGTAAATGTATATGGAGCACTGGCTCTTGATGTTACTTGAAATGTTTTTTGTTACACCTATGGACACCTATCCTGCCTTGTTTTCTGATCACGTTATGTTACAAGATTTTAAATATATTTTCCCCAGAGCATAAATTCCAGCAAAACTATGTAAAATCATTCTGTTAGCCTGATTCAATGAAATTAAAGTGTGAGTTTAAGAATTCTGCATAATTTGAGGGCATTACATGCAGTATAACCTTACTTCATTTTGCCTCTTTGATTCTGAATTCAGTTTGAAAAATTCTGTACCAGTATGTTTTTCCTCAAGAGATTATTAAGAAACAATATGGCTTTTCGTTCAAGAAGAGTAAAGCATAAGCAGGTCTTCATAGCTGTAATATAATTTTCTACAATGTATTCCTTTATAACAGACTTTATAAATTCTTCAGTAACCTATAATCTAAACAGTGTTTTCTTCCAGCCTCCAGTAACTAAAAACCTAGTGACTAATTGCAAACCTGTGACTGACAGAATTCGTAAGGCATACAAGGACAAAAACAAATACAGGTATGTTACGGTCCTGTGAAAAGCATTGTTAGCTTTTGTAGAGTAATAAGAGAAGGTGCAACTACATGCACAACCAAAGACTGTATATTTAAATTAAGTGAGCTAAGATTTGATAAGTGGAACTGAAGAAACTTTCTGATAACTGCTTACAACTGTTTCATTGTGCAGAATGTTCTGTTTATTTTTCCATGGCTTATTTAGTAGCCTAAAGATTTCCATGCTACATCTTGGGCCAGATCTCAACTTGTTGTGCAACAGTACGAAGCTGGCGTATCTGTTGACAGTTGTATAAATTGACTGTGTACAGTCAGTGAGGGCAGTTAGAGCAGCATAGAAAGGTGAAAAGAGACTTCACCTACAAATTTTAAGTTGTATATCTGCTTCATCTTCCTTTCCTCTACAGAAGCTTAAAAGAGAGGGAAAGTATTTTATCTCTAACTGCCTTGCACTTTTCCTGCAAGGAGGAAGAGTGACAAGTAAGGGAAGGGGCAAAATAAACTGATTTCCATCCCCTTTTGGAAAAAGCAGGACAAATTATGACTTAGGTTTGTTTAAATCATGGTACTCAGCCAGAGCTGCCCCAAATCTGTAACAACTTTGCTCTCTGAAACCTGCGAACTGATTACCTGATAATGAGGCTGGCAGGGAGCTCAGATCTGTCCTGTCCATTGCCTCACCAGTGGCGCTGGATGGGGAGAGTGGTGGCGCTCCTCTGAAGCATGCAGCTGCCCCAGGAGTGGTTACAAAGTCGAGCAGTTCTGGCAGCCTTTGGCCATTGTTATGCACTTATTCACAGTATCGTAAACTGTGCTGTGTACTTCATAAATCCCTTCCCAGGAGGGTTTACAGTGAAACCGAAAAGCTCACAGACATAACAAATGAGACTGGAAAACACTGGGGAGGGTGTAAGGATTTCCTGTGCTTAATGATCTAAATACATTACTATAAATCAGCTTAAGACATGTGGCTCTTAAACTTTAAATAATTGCATTATTTACTTTGTGAGCTTTATAAGTAGAGTACTTTCTCAGATGAGACCTCACAAACAGGCAGTAGATCTTCTTGTAGGAAGGTAAAAGTGTCACAGATGCATGTACCACATCCACATGAAGAAAGTGTGGTACCTCTAGTAAGGCTGCTAAATGGGGGTCAAATGCTCTTTCAAACTACAGGCAGCCTTCAGAGATGCAATATTTCCATGTTTCATGTGCTTAGTTTGTCTGCAAGTTAGACAGTGAGTAGCTGGGTGAGGAAGGCTTAATTTGAATATAAGACTGTATTCTTATACACTCCTGTAATTTTATTCAGTATTTTCCTGGGATTGGTGATTAGAAAATAATGGTGATTTCTCATATCTGAAGTGTAATTTGAAATGGCAGTTGTAAATTGTGTTGTTTTTTTTTTAAAGTAAATATCATAGTGCTACGTCTCCTTTCAGATTCATTGTTATTCCTATGCCAAGGCTCTTAGTTTATTTAGTGTATTTTAAAATTCAGTTCTTCAGTTTATGGTAGGCTACTAATAAATCTAACTGAAGGTGGTTCTGTGCAAGAGCATTAGCTGAAAAATGCAAATACACGGATAGAAGTCAAATGTCAAATTCTAATGAAGGTTAGACAGTCAGATTAGAAATGAGTTCTAAAAAGATTAATATTTATTGAACCTGACTGAAGCTGTTTTACTAATGTATAAATATTTTAACAATAAGGTTTGAGATCATGGGAGAAGAGGAAATTGCCTTCAAAATGATTCGCACAAATGTGTCTCATGTAGTCGGTCAGCTGGATGACATAAGAAAAAATCCCAGGTATCCTGTTTCTTGATTTGTATACTAGGGGTTACCTATTGAATTTCTATTACAATTTTATATATCTAAAACATTGAAAGTCATATAGGAAAAAAAAATCAACTATTTTTGAGGCTTTCATTTTTGCCATTCTAGAGTTTACCCAGTTTATATTGCAGGCAATTTTATTTTAAAGCAAAGAGGATTTTTATATGCTTTATGTAGCAATTTTAAAATAAAACTTAGGTTTGGGTTATTTCATTGCACCATCAGTTTTGCATATCCACTATGCTTTCACGCTGAGTTACAACATGGCGAGAGGTATTAAACATGTTTTGATATTTGGCAAGTAATGATCCGAAGCTGGAAGTTGGTCCCTTGTTTCTCTGCGCTGCAGTGGTGAAGCATTTAGATGCCCAAACCTGAGAGCAGACTTTGTAGTGCAGCTCCTGAGCCTACTGAGCTGCCAGTCCGAGGGAGCCCATAGGGACAGTCAGGAGTAAACTCTCAACACACTTAGAGCGTAGACATGTGGTTGCCATCACCAGATACTTTGCATAGCGTAGCTCCTTGATAGCATAGATATCGCCAGCTGTCCTTTGAAGGAAGAGGCATATTTTGTTTCTCTCAGATGTGGCAATTTGAATGACTGTTCTCTGTGTGTAATTGTCTAGGGCAGGGTTCCCAATTAGGCCAGATCCATTGCAGTCTGAGGAAAAGTGGTAATGCCCTCTGTAGCCATATTCATATGCTGTAGAGTTCTACTTATGTCCAGCTTCATGTAGGAAGCCTGAACTTTGCGCTGCTCTTTGAAAGGACACTCCCTACCGTAGAGAATGCAGCTGACCAGAACCCCTCCTTTACAAAGGTTAGCAATTGCAAGTCATCAGATATGATTTCACCCTCTGGGGAAAATGCAGGGTCTTGTATCTCACAATATAAATAAAGCACATGACCTTGCCCATATGTGGGCAAGGGAATTTCTGTCCTCAAGCCCCAGGTCAGCACAGCTAAGGGTACATAGCAGTATAGCATACTAGCTGCTGCTTAGCTTCAGTAATTTTCAGTCACTCAGATACTTGTGTGTTTCTCCTATGAGAAGCCATTCTGCGAGAGGCATTATTGGGGACAGATTTATTTGGTCACAGTGATCGCCATATAAATACTACACAGACTGTTGTCTGTAGTTTGGCTGATTACATGAGGTCAGGTTGGGCTCTGTGATTCAAATCACGTTGTGCCTGTTTTGTAGTTCTCTCAGTAACTTAAAGCCAATTGGTCCACAGTTTGGGGACTAAACTGCCTGTTTTTGTACAGTCTTCTAATAATTCCTGGTGAGTTTCTGTGAAGAATGTAGCATGCATAGTGAAATATTAATAATTTGTTATGTTTAAATCCTATAATGGAACACAGCTTGTTACTTAAGATAATTTACTCACGATAACTTTCTTTAAAAACTATAAAACAATTATCAGAATCATAATCCCGGCCTTCTAATCTGCTGTCTACAGCTAGAGGTAGGCTTGAGGTGGTCCATACTAGTGCCCGTTAGATGGCAGCATTAATGTAAGTAGTAGAGGGAGAGCAGTACCTTGTTGATGGGTTCCTCAGAGGTTTTGACTCACTGTCAGCCTTGGTGCTCACCAAACTGAAATCAAATTAATTTCAGATAATGCAACAATAAGGAAGGTAGTTGCCAGTGTCAAATATATTGATTTTGTTTTAAAAAGATACTGTACTGATTTTGTTTCAAAGGCTTCTGGTTTTGTTCTTGGCCTGCCAATACCTTTGCCATATTGTTAAATATTCTAACAAAGCATTTTTCTTTTCTAGAAAATTTGTTTGCCTAAATGACAATATTGATCACAATCATAAGGATGCTCAGACAGTGAAGGCGGTGCTTAGGGATTTCTATGAATCAATGTTTCCTATACCTTCCCAATTTGAACTGCCAAGAGAGTATCGGAACCGTTTCCTTCACATGCATGAACTCCAGGAATGGTACGCCTCACTGGTTCTCATCAAGTTTTTGTGGTGTACTAGCACATAACCACAGAAAAATATTGGTACAAGCCCTTTTTTTTTTTTCCCCAGTATTGTTGTGAAGGAGTTAACAGCAAAGATGGTGTGAAAAGATGTAAATGGATTCAAACTTGAGGTTTGCAGGACTTGGGTTTTTCTATTGTTTTGAGTCATTAATGTTTCATCGATTGTCCATAACTTATTTCAAGTAAAAATATTTTTTTTTAATTACAAAATCAAGAATTCTTTTTTTATGTTAAAAAAAAAAAAAAAAAANAAGATGCACGAGCATCTGCCACAATTTTACATAACGTGAAATTTTCATGTGCATTTACCTCTTGCCATTTTATAAATAATATTTTAATTTAGACATTGGGAAAGCTGATTTGAGAACACAAGCAAGATGTTGGCAGATATAGTGATAAAAATGAGATGAGAAGTATGGTAATTTTGTTGCTGATCATCAAGTTATGAGAAATAACTGTGAGGAAAAAGAAAATATTAAAGGAGTTATAGAAGGAATAAGAAGGATGGTAGGTGACAAGAATGGATGTGGACGGTAGTGCTACAAGCCCTGCTGTAGCAGTGGCAGAGGGAGTTGGGGGCAAACTGAATTCAGCAGTTAGCTGTAGATGGGCTGGAGCAGCAGAAATATTCCTGGCTCTGTTTTTGAGGACAAACAATGTCCTGGAGGTAGCTTCAGAAGAACAGTTTATTTTGACTTTGTGGTTAAAGCAAATTTCTGCTGGGGCGGTTTAAAGCATGCAGAAGTGCTGGTAGAAATCCATTTTTGGCTTCAGATGAGTTTTCCACCCTTACCTTGAATGATGCTCAGTTTTAAGAACTAATGTGACCAATGCCCACAATGGCTTGAGAAGGCTAACAGTAGTGCGATATTAAGTTAGAGGCAAAGAAACACAAGAAATTTGCAGAACTTGAGCTGTATACAGTAAATAAGCATTTGCCTTTTAATAACACAAGTTAACAGAGGTAAATTATCCAAATGTTTTATTTTCTTTGCCTATTACATAGAAACTCTTTAAAATTTATATCTGATTTATAATATATGCATCTGTCTTTCTGTTTCCGTCTTTCTGCAGGAGGGCATATAGAGACAAGCTCAAATTCTGGACCCACTGTGTTCTAGTAACACTTATTGTATTTACAGTCATCTCATTTTTTGCTGAACAGGTAAAAATTACATCTTATCGAATCTGTAACATCTAACCCGTTGCTGTACCTTCAGGATACTCTAAGATGGATTTTTTTAACAGAATAGCTAGGATTTTTCTCTTGTAAAAGTAAAGATGGCACATGAATACTGATCAGGTTGCTTCAATTTTTAAGTTGTCATGTTGAGATTCCTAGAAAACATACCTGAGGGGAAGGAGAGTTGTGTTCCCTTTTCAGGTGCCTTGTGACAGTCAAGCACATCCTAAATGTGCTAAATTTGGAAATTCAAAATCAGTAATTGTTTATGAAAGTCTTGGTCTCTTAACACGCATTGTTAGAAGTGCAAAGTAAGTTTATAGGAAGAAAACTTGGGTAATATCAATACTCTAGTCCTGAGAAGATCTTAAGGTATTTAAGGGGCCTAATCCAACCCTCATCCTTAAGTAACAGCAGGGACTGCAACTGACTTCAAAGTGTTTTGAATCAAACACAAAGAAAAATCCTCCCATTCTGCAAGAATATGGTTTTCTTGAACATGATTAACCCTGCTAAACCACAGAGGGAGTCAATGGAACAAATCATATGGGTAATTCTTTGCAGGTTGGGGCCTTAAGTAACCCTTTCCGTGGTCTGATGAAGAGGGTGTAATTCTTGAAAGGTTGGCTTTTGAAATTTTTTTTTCCTCTGCCTGTAACTTTTGCATGAATCTTTCCCTTAATTTTCAGCCTTTTGTATGTGTTCAGAACTCACCCTGCATTAGTAACTTTATTTTGGAAGGGAGTATTGAACTCAGTAGTACAGCTAGGTATGTAAGTGCTGCCAGCTTTGTGTTCATCTTCTAGAAACTGAACGTAGCCTAGCTTTATATTAATTTAATTACATAAATTAACTTTAATCAGAATACAGGTATACTGTATTTTTTCACTTTCTGCTTGTATTCTGGTTATTGAGAAGTACAGTGGATAAGTGTATGCTGACAGATGCATTTCAGCAAATAACTCTTTCTTCCTGTGCAGTAGGAGAAAAAACAGACAGTATTGACTGAATTACCATGGATGATACAGCTGTGTACCTCTGGCCCAGCAGAGAACTAAACACTGTAATTTTTTTTCCCTCTTCTCAGCTAATTGCACTTAAACGAAAGATTTTTCCAAGGAGAAGGATCCAAAAGGAAGATTGTCATGAACGAATCAAAGTGTAGAAGAGCTTTATTTTGGAGATCAGACTACCTCAAGATGGGATAAGCATTTGAAATCTCTCTCTCATAAGTGTCTTTTATGGTTTGATATTTAACTAAGTTGATATGAAGAAAAAAATCATGCATCTACAGTTATAATCTCTGCAGTATGCTATGATATACAAGCTGCTGGAGCTGTGACAGAAGGCAAAACAAAAAATGCAGGAAACCTGTACATAGGCAGATTTCAACAAATCTTACTTCACCAATGTTAGTTCGTGGCCATGCTATCCTTTTTTATAAAAAGGGTTACCTAAAAAATGTAGCTGCATTTATTGCAGTGGATGTTGCCAGCGACATACAGTGTTGGAAGGCAGAGTCTTGTTAGGCATGAGCTTTAACAGGTCCCTGATCTTGCATTCCAAAAGATTTTTGCAAATTTTTGCTTTTTTTTTTTCTTTTTTAGCTCTATGTGAAAACTAAGGGAATTATGTAACTCATCATTTACCTTTAGTCTGCATTTAATGATGTTGGCATTTCTTAAAGAACAGTGACAATTAACCCCCTTATATGTAGAATTTAATTTAATTGGAATTTTGAAGAAATGCATGCTAAAAAAAAATACACAATGACAGAACAGCTAATGGCTATTTTAAAGTCACTTTATACCTTATTCTGGTGTATTATATTCCAAAGAACATAAAGGTGTTATTTCTTGATTACAAAGAGAGGGTTGTAGTCAAATGAAAGTGATCAAATGAAAGTGATTAAGTTATCTTACAAGCACTGTAAATACAAAAACATAAGTGCCTCTGCATATGAATGGGTTACAAACTGTTTTAATGTAGCAATGTGAGAGAGCAGTGTTTCACTTCAAAAAGCGATATTTATACTGACAAATGAAGTTTTGTGGTTTTTTTTTTTTTAATTTCACACGACTTGGCCCTGTATTTGTCTGAGACATCAGACTAGTATGATTTTAATGATTTTATGTGGGAAAAGATATTGTATGTTTTCAAGCACAAATTTCTGGTGGCATATCTTCATTGTACTAGCAGTATTCAAAGATTGCGTTAATTTTTTTTTGTAATCAGATGTACAAAATGTATGTGCATATGTATTGTAAGATACTTGGTTTGCTCTGAAATCAACTAAAATGTGATAAAAGCTTTGCCTGTTTCTGTTTTAAAGTAAAACAAAACTCACTCATTTTGATAAATTAGCCATTTATGCTTATAAATTCCTGGGTTAAAAGTTCTTATTTTAAACTTCCAACAGTAATAATATTATTTGATGCCTTAATGGAGTCTCGAAACAGAATCAAACTTTTGAGTGTTGCAAAGCAACACTCAAATGCAAGCACTTTAATTAAGGTTATATTTCATGCTAGCAGTATCTATTCCACTGACACATGTAGAATGTAAGTAAGTTCTTTAATTTGCAGCTGGTGAACGGACCAGAAGACAAGAATCATTAGCGGTGGCTGAGGGAACTGGGGCTGCTTAGCCCAGAGAAGAGGAAGGTGAGGGCAGACCTCATCGCTCTCTACTGCTACCTGCAGCAAGGAGAGTGCTGCTGGCTCTTCTCAGGTGGCAAGTGGCAGGGCACAAGGCAACAGCCCCACGTTGCACCAGGGGAGGTTCAGGTTGGATATTGGGAAGAATTTATTCATAGAGAGGGTGGTTAGGCATTGGAAGGGGCTGTCCAGGGAAGGTGGTGTAGTCCCCGTCCCTGGAGGTATTTAGGAGAGATGTGGATGTGCCACTGAGGGACATGGTTCAGTGGGGAGCTTGGCAGTGTTACGTGATGGCTGGACTTGATGATCTGGAAGGTCTTTTCCAGCCTAGATAATCCTGTGGTTCTACCTCAGAGTAGCAAAAACTGAGATCTTTCAAGAAATACATGAAAGATTTGATGGCTTCTTTCACCTGAAAATACTATTAGGTAGATTCAAGTTTTACTAGGATCTGTTTTTTTAAATAATTTGCCATTCTCATCAAATGTTACTCTAACATCAAATGTTAGTCTAACTAGTAACTTCTCAAGCTTTTGAGAGTAAGGAGGCTGGAACACAAAATAGTGTTGGGATTTATTTTATTTATAGCTTGCACTAGATTTCTGTAGAAAAATCTGAAACAAAGGATGTAGTTCGCACAGCTGACCTACTGGAAGAATGCTGACTGTGTAGGTCGAGTTCTCCTCCCATGCCGTGTACACCGTCGCGAGCTGTTCCGCAGCCTTTCCGTTGCCCTTTCTCACCAAAATACGCTACGGGTAAAGGCAGGCGAGGACCAACCGCGCCCGGCGCCGAGTCCGGCGCGCTCGCGCCGCAGCCCCGTGCTTCCCGCCCTCCTCTCGTGAGCGGGGTGCGGGCCNCCGGGTGGGGGCTGCGGGGCGGAGCGGGCTTCGCTCCCGGCTGAGGGAGGCGGCACGCGGCTGTGCTGGGCGCGGGGAGTGGGGAAGGGGCCGTCACCAGGTGGAGAAATGGGGGTGGGGGGTGAAGGTGGCAGGGTGGGGAGTAACGAGTGGGGCCGGTACAGTGGCGTGCCGCGCGGCCTTCGGTGGCCGTGGGGCTCCTGCCCTGAGGGCTGTTGTGGCTGTGGTGTGGGGCTTTGAGGTGGAAGGCGGTGGACCGCTGTGGTGAAATGGCCTGCGGGTGAGACTGACACAAATACCGCTTTATTCCAGACCTTTCTGGACAGAGAGAAACAAGGAGGTGAGTTCCTCTGAGAAACCGTAGTTAAAAACGCAGCTACGGCTTGGCAATATTTGAGTTGGCTAAAGGGCTGCGTATGGCAGGTGATGGTGATGCGGGGCTGCAAGGTTCTTTTACGGTGTCTAGAGGAAATGGGCTGTTAATGCTTTGTACACCGATTTTTCAGTACAAAGAAACATGCCCGTATGCAAGATGAAATGTATGTAAGTATCTTTTCATGCTCGTGGTTTAAAGTTGAAGGGTTTTTTGTTTGTTTGTTTGTTTTATCAGGTACTATACCAGTACTTCCCTGCTTAAATTGTATTTTCTGCAGCTGCACTAGCTGAAAATCAGAATGAATCTTGAAAATTGTAGAGGTGCCCTAAATTTTCTCTAGTTTGAGGATAATTGTAATGCAAGAAGTTCTGATCTTCCAATTAATAATAAACATAAAAGTTTTAATTTCTGTTACAATAATTTTAAGAAAGTTGCTTCACGCTATATAGAGAAGCACCAACCACTGAAGAAGTTGGATGTTAAAAAGCAGTGGTGTTTTTTTTGTTTGTTTGTTTTTGTTTTTTTTTTACTTAGCAACTTGGTGTGATCATGTTGCGTATATTCACGTAGTGTTGTTAAAAAGCAATTGATATTTTCGTAGCTATGGGCAGCTAATTTCAAAAAGAAGAAAAAAAAACACAAAAACCAGGAATAAGTGTGTTACAGCTGTTAACACTGGGGGGACCTCATTGTCCTGGAAAATAGGAAAATTTTTACTGGAGTTCTCAATTTCAGTGTATGAACTTAATGTTTAGAACTGTCTTTTTCCATGGCTTTTGTAAAACCTATTGGTATGTCTAGCTGTGGTGAAGTGCATCAAGAATGAGAAGTTTATCTGCTGCTAAGTCGCACCTTGCTCATTTGGAAAATGGAGTACTTTACTGCTGTTTTTTTTTTTTTTTTCCTTGTATTCTTTCCATCTTCCATGTAATCCTGTGTTATTTAAAATGGTAGTAGTTTTAAAACTACACATCATGTTACATGAGGTAATCCTGTGGATTGCCTCAAAAATAAAACTGTTTGCTTTGATATCCTTACAGGTAGAGACAGTTACAGGGGAGTGTGTAACAGGTCAGTGTAAGCATGAAAACCTTCAAAGTTCTGTGGAAAAGTTATGTTTCAATATTGTGCTTCAGTAGGAAGAAATATCTCATCATGGCCCCATCAGGAAGAAAGCATTCAGGAAAAGCTAGGAAACCAGCACAGGAAGATCAAGCTATACCTGCCTATGACTTTCCGGAGGAAAGAAGAGACCTGAGTGGATCAGAGGAAGATACTAGAGGTGGTGCTTATGTGAATTAATTTTTTTTTTTTTTTTTTTTTTTTTTTTTGGTCTTGAGGCCTTCCAATACTTAACAGGAGCTTACAGGCAGGAGGGGGACCGACTTTTTACACGGGTGGATAATGGTAGGACAAGGGGGAATGGGCTAAAACTGAAAGAGGGGAGGTTTAGGTTGGACATCAGAAAGAAATTCTTCACTGAGGGAGTGGTGAGGCGCTGGCACAGGCTGCCCAGAGAAGTTGTGGATGCCCCATCCCTGGCTATGTTCAAGGCCAGGCTGGATGGGTTCCTGGGCAGTTTGATCCAGTGAGGTAGTGGTTGGCAGCCCTGTCCACGGCAGGGGAGTTGGAACTAGATGATCTTCGAGGTCCCTTCCAACCCAAGCCATTCTTGATTCTATGATTTGGTTACCCTGTTTTAATGCCATATCCCTCTATAGCCTGGCCACATACAGTGCTGTGGGACTGGGACAGGGCAGAAAAGCTCTGCTCGCCTGTACGGAGTGCGAGGTCGGATCAGGTATCAGGGTCTTACGGTAGCGGGTATTAGAGGACTTTGGGAAGAAGCTGAACAAAAGAGAAAGGAAGAGACAAAGACAGCTGAGGAAAAAAGAATAAAGGTCAACCGAGGGATTCTTGTTTAATTCTGAGGGAGTGTCATGAAGAGGACACTCTTGTTTTTGAAATAACATAAATATCTCTGTGGTTTTGCTTCTTTCAAGGTCAGAGTATGCAATTTCAGTACTTACAATAAAAGGAAATTCTTATAGTTTAGGCTTTTTCAAATTTTCTTTTTTTTTTGGTTCCTGATAGCTGTTGTACCAAGAGTTGGGTGTAAGTGTGTAGTAGTGGATTGGGAACTCATTGAGACTGACATTGGGGAACTCAGGGTAATGCCAGCTCATACCCAGCCTTGTAGGGTCCGTTGCTGTCTGTCAGCTCTTCACATTCAAAGCTTTAGGAGATGTGTTCAGAGAAGTGCCATTATGGGAAAGTAATTACAGTTTTAGTAATTCAAATGGCCAACAAAAAATATATTTTTGAAAATCTTCTTGAAATTTACTTTAAGGCGAAACACCAGTAAAGGACAAGCACGGCAAGAAAAGACCTTTGGTGACTACTCACGTGGTTCCAGATGATATGGGGTAAGGGTTAGAAGGTCTTTTTTTTTTTTTTTTTTTTTTCCAAAATAACCAAGTCTCAAGTATGTACTTATTTCAGTTAGTCAGTATGCTTGTTGTCAGTATGCTTGTTTTGCTTGTTTTTTTTTTTTTTTTTTAACTGTGCTAGTTACGCTAACTGTGATCAGCTTGTTCTTATTTGATATTCCAAATACCTTCTTTGTGTGTGTCAGGGAAAGATGAACTTTATTTCCCATCCTCCCTCACGCAGGACCCTTTAAAAGCCTCATGCTGCTTCTTTGTTGGGGAGTAAATAGATTGCAGTACATTTTGTAAACATCAAGAAATGAGTTTAAAAAGAGACCTATTGCAGGAGGGGAAGAGGAGTAAGTATTTTTTCACTTGCAGAATAGTAGCAGCTCTGTCACTGCTTACAAGTAACAGGCATGTATGTCAGGTCTTATTCTAAAGTCAGAAAATGGTCAAATAAAATTCTTAAACTATTTTGTAGGGGTGAAGTACAGAATATGCTGGAAAGATTTGGAGGTAGGTACACTTACATACTAATAATTTGAAAAATAATTCACATTGAAGTTACAGAATTGGCAGTAATTCATTACCATGAAATAACTTTTGAGATTCATAAAATGGGCAGTGCTGGTAGCACTGACTGCAGCCAGTTTTCTGAAAAGAACTAATACTCAATGCTTCTAAATAGAGAAAATGGACAGAAAAGGAGGAGAAGGGAATAACTGCATATAAAGAGAGAGAACTATTGGTACAGACGAATTGTACAGGAAGAAGGAAAAGATGCGCGAGCACTTGTCGTTATCAGTTCCCCCTTTAAGATGTGGTCGAGAGGCAGTGATTACTGCAGCAAGAACAGACAACGCCAGCCAGAAAGCCGTTGATCACTAGATCAAACTGCCCAGGAACCCATCCAGCCTGGCCTTGAACACAGCCAGGGATGGGGCAGCCACAACTTCTCTGGGCAGCCTGTGCCAGCGCCTCACCACTCTCTGAGTGAAGAATTTCTTCCTGATGTCCAACCTAAACTTCCCCTCTTTCAGTTTTAGCCCATTCCCCCTTGTCCTACCATTATCCACCCGTGTAAAAAGTCGGTCCCCCTCCTGCCTGTAAGCTCCTTTCAAGTATTGGAAGGCCGCAATGAGGTCTCCCCGGAGCCTTCTCTTTTCCAAGCTGAACAATCCCAGCTCCCTCAACCTTTCCTCATAGGAGAGGTGCTCCAGCCCTCTGATCATTTTGGCGGCCCTCCTCTGCACCATCTCCACATCCTTCCTTTTGCACCTAAAATGCGTATTAGTATGCTGTTGTAGATCTAGAAGTCTGGACAGGACGGGAATTTCAGTGTTGAATATTAAAAAGCCAGGATTGCTTGTTAATTGAGGACTCAAAACATAGAAGGAAGGAAAACAAATGGATCAGAGAGAGGGTGCTCTCTGCTCACAAGTAATGGGGTTGGCATTAGCAGGGGCAGATTAGAGACGGATTTGGCAGATGTTTCCTGAAGTCCACAGTGGTAAGGAGAAGCAATTGCTCTGCAATGAGCAGCTGTAGCTCCAGAGGCCTGGTGTAAGCTGGGGACTGTCAGGGGGCAGAGGGAAGCAGGTCTCAGACCAGTGCCAGCAGCAGGTGAAGAGAGATTCCTAATACAGCAGCCAGGAAGATCGCATTAGCTTCTCTCTGTTAGATCACACCTCATTTGCTTTTCCAAACCATAAGGTCATCAGCGTCTTTAATAAAATGCACAATGTGTCTTGGTATGTTTAATGCCTAAATATTCTTTGATTCTAGCTGACATTAACAAAGCTCTCCTAGCTAAGAGGAAAAGATTAGAAATGTATACGAAAGCCTCGCTCAAAACCAGCAACCAGAAGATTGAACATGTTTGGAAAACACAGCAGGAGCAGAGGTAACATTTACCCTTGTTTTTTAAAGCTGTGATTCCCTTTTGCATCACAGCATGGACAGTTGGTCCGTCTTCTTGCAGTTAGTTAAATATCTACTCAAGTCCTCTTTCCTGCTGCCTCCAGCTGTGCCCACTTGGTTAAACAGTCAGTAGGACTTCAGCATAGCACTTTCTCTTTTGAAGGGAGAAGTTTAAAATCTGGAATTTTGAGAGTAAATACCTTAGCTTTTTTTTTTTTTTTTTTA
>VXAV01011462.1:143495-160111 GCA_013399715.1 Alectura lathami
CTCCAGGCTGAACAGTCCCAGCTGTCTCTGAGTCCTTTCCTGCCTGGCCTCTGTTCTGAAATGTTAGTTATGTTGTTTCCCCCCCCGCCCCTCAAGTCAGCCAACTTTGAAAAATAAATTCAAAATAGAGCAACACTTTAAGGTGGTTGAAATTTACATTACAGAATTACATTACAAGCCATTACAGAAATCTTAATAAATAATAACCATTTTAAAAGTTCAAAATGTCTTCATCAAAGATGGAAACCTGTAGTACTATGATTATTCTCCTCAGAGAAGATCAGAAGGTAGAAATCAAGCCTCAGGAAAGCTTAACTTACAGTTCCAAGTCCAGAAAAATGCAGCTATGCACCTGCAGCTCAGCATAACTGTATGTGCAAAAGGGAAGAGAAGCAGCGAGCCTTACCTTAGCTTATTTGGAGTGACGTGTGCAAAGAGGAGGAAATGTGACATTTTTTATAGTCATTGCTTCAGGTCTCCAAGGTTGCCACAGTATCAAACTGTACCCCTGTGATTCCTGACAGATGTCTAATCTTTTATTGTAGAATTCTTTATTGAAACACAGGATAGATGCTGAGACTCCTCAGATGCTGAGGGGAAAGGCCTGTTTCCTGCGCAGGATGTATACTGTTTAAACAGGAATGCAGGCTGCAGTCCTGTAGTTACTCATCTGTAGTTATCAGTGACCACTGCTGCTATACAAATTGAACTGTAGTCTGAATAACAGATTGTTGGTTTTTAAATCAACACTTTTGATATCGAGCAGTTCTGAATTAAGATTATCCTTAACTTCAGAGCATGGAAGAGCTGGAGAAAAGCAACGAAAATCTTCTGGCTGGGGCACAAAATGAACTCCGCAAAGAAATGGCTATGTTGCACAAGAAGATTATGATGGACACTGTAAGTATCAGGCTTATGAAGAACTTACATAAATACAAAAATAGAACATTCTATAAAGAAGTCATCAGACATTCATTTAATTGGATTAAGGAATCATATCGGTATGGCATTTATTCAGAATTATCTCCTTTTCTTGTAACAGCAACAGCAGGAGATGGCAACTGTTCGCAAGTCTCTTCAGTCCATGTTATTCTGATGGCTCAATGGAGAAACAACTTGTACCTAAGTAACATGATACAAGTATAGGCATTATCCATAAGGAAGTTATCTTAAGATTTAAATGTTTAAAAGTTCCTATTACATGCTTTAATGGCTTGTTCTAATCTTGTGTCTGATAATGCAGTGAGGTGTAGGAGTGAATTCATTACTGGGGGGGGGAGCAAACCCTAAACCAATTCTTGTCTGTCCAACTAATTTTTAGTAAACATTCACTTCACTAGCACTGGACTGTTTGATTTGTTTCACTTCTTATAATGCCAAATTGAAACATTAGGTAGAGCTAATGAAGAAATGAATTACCTAAGTTTTACAGAATAACTTTGCGCATTTTGGTACGCTGCAAACAGATCCTTTTTCAAAGCTACAGCTTCAAGACTTTCATAGCTTCAATGTACAGCCTCGTGACCTGTCAGCAGTTACAGCAGTTCACAGAGTGACAGCTCGTGTAAGGTTGTTCAGTGATGTGCATTATGGCAAATTACAGGAAATCGTGAGGCCTTCTTTCAGGCTAATCACTGTAAGCTCTTTGGACCAGTGAGGCGTTTATGAACTGCTCTAATTTGCCCAAAAAGCAGGTTTCTTTAGTTGAACAATGAGCTTAGTGCAACAGCTCTACATGACATCTGCTCAAGTAAGGTAATTAAACATCACAACACGCATTTTGGGGTATGTATCTTTTGTAGACCACTGAGGAAATCGAGCTTACTCACTTGAGATGCAATATTATTTTTGCAATCTCCAACGCAGTTCAGGGAGGCCTGTTTTACGGATAAAGCATTCTGCTTTCAGATATTTCATTACAGCCAACCAGTATAAATTAAAACAGCCAGCCTAGCGTGCGTGCAGTTCACTTTTACAAAAAGCCATTATGCTTTTGAGGATTGACTTTTTTAGAGATTAGGTTCCTAAAATATTTGGTTTAATATAATAGTAGATAACACAAAAACGACTCACAAAAACAAATGTGATGATGACTTTATAACAATGTATTTCAAAACCAATCCATACAGATCCTTCTCTGCAGCTTACTANACTGTTTGATTTGTTTCACTTCTTATAATGCCAAATTGAAACATTAGGTAGAGCTAATGAAGAAATGAATTACCTAAGTTTTACAGAATAACTTTGCGCATTTTGGTACGCTGCAAACAGATCCTTTTTCAAAGCTACAGCTTCAAGACTTTCATAGCTTCAATGTACAGCCTCGTGACCTGTCAGCAGTTACAGCAGTTCACAGAGTGACAGCTCGTGTAAGGTTGTTCAGTGATGTGCATTATGGCAAATTACAGGAAATCGTGAGGCCTTCTTTCAGGCTAATCACTGTAAGCTCTTTGGACCAGTGAGGCGTTTATGAACTGCTCTAATTTGCCCAAAAAGCAGGTTTCTTTAGTTGAACAATGAGCTTAGTGCAACAGCTCTACATGACATCTGCTCAAGTAAGGTAATTAAACATCACAACACGCATTTTGGGGTACGTATCTTTTGTAGACCACTGAGGAAATCGAGCTTACTCACTTGAGATGCAATATTATTTTTGCAATCTCCAACGCAGTTCAGGGAGGCCTGTTTTACGGATAAAGCATTCTGCTTTCAGATATTTCATTACAGCCAACCAGTATAAATTAAAACAGCCAGCCTAGCGTGCGTGCAGTTCACTTTTACAAAAAGCCATTATGCTTTTGAGGATTGACTTTTTTAGAGATTAGGTTCCTAAAATATTTGGTTTAATATAATAGTAGATAACACAAAAACGACTCACAAAAACAAATGTGATGATGACTTTATAACAATGTATTTCAAAACCAATCCATACAGATCCTTCTCTGCAGCTTACTAGCATTTTTAGTTCAAAACCAAGTTACCTGATGACAGTTTATATCAGTTCTAGAAGCCAGATTAGCGATCGCTCATTTACAGAAAATTCAGCTCTTAGATTGCAACTGAAGTGGCCTGTATGGAGCTGTTTTGTTCTGTGTCTGGTGGGGTTCAGGGACAGAGCAAGAGCAAATTACATTGCTAGAATGATGTATGAGGTAGTACGGGCCCGCGGGGAGTGTCAGACAACGAGCAATGCTAATTTTAGCTGTGGTGCTCAGTCTCTGCCCTTTATGGATAATCAGATGATGCTATGAAATGCAGCTAAGGAAGTTTTTGCCTCCAGTCTTCAGTACTAGGTTACCTGTTGCTAGCTATTACCTCCTGTTTCTGGCTTTGACTGGTTTCTGCACTGGTTTCCTACGTATCTTTATAACTACTTGTACCTAGTACTGTACATTTTTGAGGTTTCAGGGGAACCAGACCTCCTCACCCTAACACGATGCCCATGTGTCTTCTTATCAGATGGTTGACTTCTTCACAGCATTCAGACAAGCTGAAATGGTCTTTATCATTTTGCCTTTTATTTGCCCATGGCCTGCCTTGAGGCTAAGTGCATGTGTAGATGCTGTGTCTTTCCCAGCCTTGAAGAGGAGCAATGGGACCGAACTCCTGATCTGTAGTATTTAATTTGGGCACTGCTCCTCCAGCAGTAACTTGCAAAATTATCCCTCAGCACCCTTCCTAAACAGGAATGTGGTACGCAGCATTTTCTTCCCCCAACTTCTTAAGTTCCTTGAACATCTCAGGCAGTCTTTTTCCATTAGTGTGCAGCAGCTAGGGAGCTGCAGTGATAATATTTTTGAAACAAATTATAGCATTCTTTATTGTACAATTCAGTAAGATCTTTATGAACTTACAGCTCAGCTACATGGCAGCAAGTAAAAGTGACAATGAACACTTACATTCAGCAGCTTCTTACAAAAATGTTCACATATTACCTCTTTAAAGGAGCTTGAGCTTAAGAATCTAGGGTTTGTCTCCAAGTTGTGATGTGCTAGCACAGACAATAAGCTACTTTTATTCAGCTTTTAACTAATGAAAAGAAAAAAGGTTGATATTAGGCCTGACTTTCTGTTTTGGAGAGTTTTACTATACACTAGGTTTTAGTTCCTTGCAGTTTTGTTTGGATAAAGTACAGTGATCATTACAAGATAAATTAATACAGCAAACACACTTCAGTGGGAAGTAGTTACAGGTAGGTTGCATTGTCACAGTCTAACCGTCAGTCATTGAAGTTCAAGGAACTTAGTAATTCAACTTGTACAGCTCCACAGATACAAATCAGGGTAGGTGAAGCCAGTGTCCTCCAGGTACCCAGCTACCTCCAGCCTCAATCATGGAGTACAATGAGGCAAACCTTATTATGGCCACAGATCCAGAAACTGCCTTTAAAAAAAAAAAAAACTAAGCTACAGTTGTGTTTAGTAACGGTCAGTTACATACTCAGACACTAGGCACTGACAACAGCGTTTTGAAATAGAGGAATATTTTCTTATACTATCCAGTGTTTTGCTCTTTAGATATACCGAAACAGATTAATGACTAGTTTTACCTCATGGATGCCTCATTTTTACCAAGCTTGATAATGCAATACTGTATTCATTGACACCTCTGACCACCACCGTTTCACAGCAGAAGACTTCAGAAACTACTGTTAGAAAATGAGTCACTTGGTATAGAAAAAAAAAATGAAACTCCTCTCAGAATTCTGGTTGGTAGCACCTTGGTTTGCAGTTTATATTCCCAGACCAGAAATACAGACTTAAGGTTACCTAAACGACAAGTTTCAGATGTGGTACCTGTGGTATGAAGTAACAGCTACAGCATCTAGAACACAGAGGGAAATAGATCCTGTTTCAAAACTGTTAACCACAATGGAATCTGCAGGACTTTGTACTCAGCAACTCTAACATCCTGGTACTACCTGGGACAGTGTGAGCTTTCTCACAACACTAGTTTATTGAAAAGCGTCATCTGTCTTCCCAGAAAGAGGCTGCTTCATTTAGCATTCCCCTAACTGCTTCTCTTCTCCTTGACCTATTTAATCAGTCATTATGGTTTTGAACCTGTTCAGGAGCTTGATGAGATGAAATTCTGAAGACATGTATATGGAGATGAGCAGCGATCTGTAGGCATACACCACTGGCATATCTCAGCATATCAAACAAGGATATGAACTTCAAAAGAACAAAACAGAACAGGTTAAAAACAAATTTTTCAAAACTGCCCCTGCTATAAATTCAGCTTTGATCAGAATATATCCAATTTTAGGCAACATTTTAACAGTTTCAAATACAGTGGTCTACTTCAGAAGAGAAAAAGCAAACAGCACTAACTGCTTACCAAAGAAAACAAACAAGCTTAGTGTGCAGTCAGCAGAGCAACTTTAACCAAACCACCTGAGTAAAATTACAAAAACAGAGATCTGGAATTTTACTTTCAGACCTCTGTTCTAATGAAAGAAAACCAGTTAGCTCCCAAAACATGTGTTTACGTGGTATCCTGGCCCTCCTTCCCCAATGAGGGATGAAATTGAGCAAATCCAACATGGCAGAGACAGTTCTCACTCCATTTCCTTTATCTATGCACCACATGAAAAGCGTAAAGCAGAATGCTTACCATTGCTATCCATAGGACAATATATTCGTCAATGAAACTGTTGAAGTACTGGTCCAAAAACAGAAGTCCTGGCCCAATAAATGCAGTGTCTTGAAGACAGATTTCACTTTTGGTCATGTGAGCCACCTATTAAAAAAACAAACCAAACAAAAAACAATACACAAAATGCACTACTGCAAGATCACTGGAATGACCAGACAGTGCCCACCGTTGTGAAGGGTCCTTTGGGAAGCCATCAGCAGGCAGCCCAAGGGCTTCAGAGCCAGCTGGGCCCTAACAGTTCCTTCTCAAGGGCCATGTACCCTCCTTCCAGGTAAATCAGGGTCATATTTAATCCCTGCACGAGCCTGAGTCTATTTTAGTGCGTTGGTCATAAAGGAACCGGTCATACAGTGGCAGAGCACAACAGGAAAACTTGCGCAGTGCTCCCTGACCCAGACAGCAAGCGTTAAGCCAACAACTGGTTTATGTTCAGGGCTGAAACGAGATTTCTTACCACTAACTTCTGTGAGATTTTGGCGTTCACAAACCCAAATGTTAGGACGTACAAGCAAGGATGTTTTTCGAACAGCTGTGTTGTAGATTTCTTATAGATCACAGTGGCCAGTGTGATAAGTAGCCCGATGTGGACGCCTGGTGAAAGAACACTCGTTCCCTGAAATACAGAGGGACAGAAAACTCTTCGTTGGCTTCAGTCGCACAGCGAGATCAACGTTTCATACATACTGCAGCACCCACCAAACAGAATCAGAGTTGTCAAATCTCAAGGAAAGTCCATTAGCACAATGTTAATACTACTTGTATCCATTATGGTGACTTCTAATCAATTTTGTAAGAAAATTCACTGCTGGTTCCTGTGACAGAAGAAATCCAGTAACAGCTAGAGAGAAGATATGCAAACAAGTGTTTGCTTTAGCCATCCAACACTCAGAATAACAAACGAGCATCATAGAAGTGTGACATTCATATGTTTGTCTGCTTAAATGCTTACACAGATTAAACCCTTATGATTATCTGAAGGCCAATAAATGATGGGCATAAATTATTCAAACCCCATTCAGATTTTTAAAGCAACTTACTGCTATTGTAGATCCGTTCTTTCCAACGCCTCCACTAAAGATGACACGGAAGTAATTGAAAAAAGAAAGTGCTGTTCCACACAGTATGCCAACAACAACAAAGAACTTCAGTTCTAAGCCTACCAAATGGACCTTAGCAGGAAAAACAAGAGAAAGATATTAAAGGTCAGAGGTAACAGCATTTTTTTTTCCCTCCAGAAGTGATTTAAAAAAGCTACTGACACCTACTAAGCAACTGTTTTACTGGAATTGCTGCTTTTCTGGGAACAAACTCAGGAGGGCAATGCTTGGAATTTGTTTCCTTATTAAGGAGGCGTGAAGTTTCTTTTGGGAATAATTACTCAAAAGTTGATTTCAAGCAATGAGCTAGATTTCACTGGGTGCATCCTCACAGTGTTCTTCACATGTTTTCACTGCACAAGCAAAACCCTGACACACTACTGCCTCGCCAGAGCGCGGGAGGGGCAGGAAGGCCAGCTCCTTCCATTGCAGTGGGTAGCATAGCACTGAGCCACAGGAAACTAAAATGCCATCTGCCTGCTCTGTGATTTGCTGTGGGTTTGTATGCTGCATCTTTGCATTTAGAATAGTCTCCAGGCAAAAGTTTGAGTTAAACCGTTACCTTTCAGAATCAATTGCAGTTTCAAGGCAACGTCCAAAGGCAGCACAGGATTGAAAAGAAGTAGCAATAAATTGAAACCATTGACTGTATTTTTGAATGTAGATTGTTTTGAGATACAGCATAACTATCACAGATTGTACCACTGAAGAAAAAACAACCGTAATTCATTAGCGGTTGAGTTTTAATGCATCAATTTTGTTTCCCAACATGAAAATATGCTGCATGGAAAAAAAAAAAGCAACTTGCAGTGTAGAGGAAGGAAACAAAGCTTAGCCCGACATTCCCTAACTGCTGAGTAGATAGGTGAACTAATTTGAAGTACTTGGCAGCTTGTATTTAGATTAAGCCAAAACAGAACATCAGACGAGTGGAGGGGCGACCCTATTGCACAGGATAGCTTCAAATACCGCAGGAACTGGGATCATGTCCGAGGAACACTGAATACTTAACACCCTTACCTTATAGTCCCATACTGCTGTTCCACCGCACGCGGAGATCAAAAGCAACCCTGTGATGGCTATCTGAACTTCAGTTACATCAGCTCTAGGAATGTTTAAAAAAAAAAAAAAAAAAAAGGCAATTTAGTTAAAAGGTTCTGTTTGTCAAGTGTCGGGGGTGGGAGGGGGAGAACAGAGATCGAAATTCAGCGATTTCAAATTACCTCCTCAAGCCATGGAATGCATATAGAATATGATTTTCCTTATTTGAGAAGGATAGTGTATCTGAGGTACACATCTGTGGCTAACATTTAAAATTAAACCTATATGCCACATATAGAGCAAGCTAAATATAATTTTAATAGGGGAAAAGAGTTTAATGAATACATTGTTAACTACTTTAGAATTTTGAATAAATCTGCAGACTTCACGTGTAAGTAACAAAGTTAAATGTTAAGACAAGCTCACAGTAAAAAAAGTCATTTCCATTAATGGTGTGTCATACAGAAGTAGGAACCAAGAAGAGCAGAATAGGACAGAAGTGGTTTCTTTAAGCCACTGACAGATACAGCCTGCAGAACATAAGGGCAGTATTGAGGGCTGAGTTAGTGGGCCGCTGAACGTCTGTCCTGCTTCAGAGGACACTGACTACTGGTGTGTTGCTTTTTTTACATAAAACATTTCATAAAACAGGTGCCCCTGTATCCTTTCTGAAGTCTACACTCTGAATTCCACCTTTTTCGTTCTCAGGCAAGATAGCCAATCTCTGTCTTGCTGTCTCTGATTACTGAAATATTCTGAGAAGAGCTGAATACATATATTAAAAAAAAAAACAACAGAGCACTGAAGTTACTAGCAAGTAATAACAAGGGATGTTTATAATACCACATTTCCTTAAGCAGTTAGAACAGATTTGCTATTTTAAAGCACTGTGACCAAAGTCAAGATGCACCACTCCCTGCTTAGCATGCAAACTGTTTGCACAGAAAACATGTTTTTAAAAGGAGATGGGTACCAGCTCTTGGCTAGTGGAAAGCATTTATCTGATCTTCATACTCGCAGTAACATCAGACTTTCGTACGTAAGGTGGTGATAAAATACGCTGAGTTTCATCACAAGCTTCAGACTCTTAGTTTTAGAAGAGCCAGTGTTCAAGTCACACCTAGATGACATGCTGAGATGCTCGTTGCTGCTCAGAGCTGTAAGAATGGGCGTGCCTCTCCCTCCTGTGCCATTCTGCTCCCTCACTTCCACCAGTTGTAGCACTCCTCAGACTGTAAAGTGAGCTGATTTGCCTCGCCAGCCTTGTGCAAATTTTTAGTTTCTGCCTTTTCAGTGAATTGGTTCCAAGTCAGGTGACAGGAGCACACAGGGACTGCATTTCTTGTTGGTAGAGGAGAAGGCGGAGTCATTTTATGACTCCAGGCTGAGTCATTTTATGTGCCTGCGTTCTGTATTTAATTTTACAGAGGCTCAGACGGTTGCAATACAGCCCAAAGTCCAAAGGTTTTATCAGGCCCTGCAGTGTTCTCTCTGTATAGCCTGGCAATGGCATAGCACCCAG
Source organism: Alectura lathami (assembly GCA_013399715.1). Classification (NCBI taxonomy): domain Eukaryota; kingdom Metazoa; phylum Chordata; class Aves; order Galliformes; family Megapodiidae; genus Alectura; species Alectura lathami. The sequence goes on from VXAV01011462.1 coordinate 152,814, forward strand.
CTGCCCTGATCCTTCCTGGCCATCAGTGCTAAGGGTCTCATCTGTCATTTGACTCCCAAAATCAAATGCCACTAATTCAGGAACAGCATCAGTGAAAGCTTCCATCCGTGCTATGTGTTATCGCATAGCAGTATACTATTAACTTCATTTAGACTCTCACTTCTGTGCTTAAGAAATAAAATTGCAAGGCTTGAAAAAATCCTGATTTGCTCTCACTGAACAGGAATCATTCTCACACTTTGTGCAAGAACAGAGGGCACAGAAAAGCCATCATTGGTACTCTGAGCTTATGGCACAGCCCAATGGAAACACTGCAGTCCACTCTTACACACAGGAATTATCCTCTTTCATCCATCACTCTACAGCACCTATTTTTATCTACAGCACAAAATGTCCTTTAAAAAAAAACAGGATGGGTAAGCAGGTCCAAGAGTTACAGGCTGTGTGGTAAAATGCATTATCAGCAGAGAAAAAGCTCTTAACATTACTGCAGAGACAGTTTGCTTTTGAGATAGACACCAGGCAGCATGCAAGCAGCTGATCGTTAGCCTGCGTGCCCAGCGACGCTCTGGTTTGCTAAGTGCTTCTTGCAGGAGAGAGCTAAGCACTACTGTAAACAGGGGCTAACACAGCACCAGAATTGTCAGGAGGACAGCCTTCACCTCTCACATATTTCAAATATTGCTGCTAAAGACATCACTTTTCCTCTTTTGAGAGATCATTAAACAACGAGCTGCACTTCAGTAGAGGCAGCAAAAGACCACGCTAGGCACCACCACAGCTGCAGAAGGGTACAGCATTCCCCACGCTGCTGGGAGTAAAATGGGAATTGCTATCTTTTATGCGATCATCTGCAATCCCTCCTCTTACAATTTAGTGAGAACAGACTCAATTTCTACAAAGTCATGAGAAGCATCAGAGAAATCACTAGAACTGCTATCTAACGCAAATCCTCAAGGACATCAAAGCCAGATTAAAAGCAATAAATAAATAAATAAAGCCGGGGTAGTCCTTAGCACTGGGATAGTTCTGTGGAACTCCCTGCCTAGGGATGTGCTGGATGCAGAGAGTTTGTTCAAAGGAAAACTGAATGAGTTTAGAGAAGAGAAATCCATTACCAGGGGAATTTCTCTACAAATGCACGTGGTTCGGAGTCCCCTGGGCTGAAGCTCTTCCCTGGCAGGGAGATTACAAAGAGGGATTACAAAGGCGGATACCAGAGATGCTTGCTCTGTTCCTATTCCTACACAGGGTGCTTGTTTACATTGTGGGCAAGGCAACTCTGGCCTGCATGGTGCTTGTATGAGTGCTGTGAACACATCCACAGCCAAGTGCCAAATGCATGCAAACGGAGCCTATATTGCTAAAATCAGCTGCTGAAAGAATAAGTCCTGTGCTCAGTATAATGCAGCATTTTAAATTTGTTGCCAGGGAAAACACAAGTCTGCTAGGGCAAAAGGGAGATGAGGAAGAAGCTGATAGAACAGAGGGCAGGGGGAAAAAAGAAAAAAAAAGAAGAAGAAACAGAAATCAAGTAGCTAGCAGCCTCAGACACTGTCACATGTAGTTCTAAAGATACCTACTTACTTTCCAAACCTTAATATGCCTGATACATATGTCTGCCAGTGAGCAGAATAGAACATGAACAGTCCCACAAAACAACAGAAAAACAACCAGTCAGGGTTTGTTCCTAGTTGGATTGCTATGCAGGCTCCAAGGACAACAAAAACTGAAAAGCAGAAATGAACACGTTAGTCACACACCCTTTTTGCTTGCATTTTAGAGAAATAAAAATCACAAGGCATTTTAGGTCACTATAACAAAGTAATTACACGACTGATACTTTATTAAGTAGCTAAGATCAGGGACAGTCCTGGTGGGAGAAACCAGAACACAGGACTGCATTCCTTTCAAGGGAGGGCCACAGCTCCCAGCCTACAGCGGAGGTTCTCTCTTTGGGCCTTTTCATCTCATCTTTATGGCACAGTTTCAACAGAAGGGCCACGCTCAGAGGTTGGCAGTTAGCACTTTGCTGGGAACTGAGGCATAAAGAGCATCCCAGCTCCCAAGGCAAATGTTTCAACAAAGCTGTGATTAATCAGTTCTCTTGGAAACAGGTAACTTATTTTTAAAACGAGGATGGGTAACAGTAGGTTAAGGCTACCTGTGGAAATAGAGTCGCAACCATGATCAAAGAGTTCTCCCAGAGGAGAACTACTGCTTGTTCTTCTGGCTTGCTTCCCATCAATGGCATCCAGGGACTGGTAGATAAAAAGTCCTAATGCAGCCAGGATGTACGCCCAAAAAGGTGCCTGAAAGAGATTCATACAGAAGGTCACTGGGCAGTTCCCAATTTCTTAGCCAATAATCTGTTTCATTAAAGGTAAAATACTGTGCAGCATAGAACTACAGTACGTTGTGCCATTTGCTGCTTAGTTAACGGACGAACCAAATCCTGTGCGCTAGGCTCTACGCACGTTGTAGTAACTGCTGTAATGCGCTACTCCAGGCACACCAGGGAAACACAGGTCCTTCCATTTTCATTTAAAAAACACAAAAACCGTTAGCGTCTCTTATTTTTCCACCTTAAAACTGCAGTGTTTCTATTATTATTATTGTATTATTTGTGCTGAAAAACATTATGAGAATTAAACTAATCGTTAAAAAAAACGCAGTAGTGAGGCTGAAGCTAAGATCATTTTACTTGTGCCATAATTCACACATGAAAGCTCTACGGGCTTTTTCAGAATCACTTTGCTGTATGAAGGATATGAGATAGTCTCGAACAAGCCAGCTCCCGACACAGGTTTATTAAGGTAGTATTATGAGCAGAAGGCTAGGAGAAACCAAGAGCTTCACTGTTATACTGTCATAATTTTGAGACTGTTCCCACTTTAATTGATTTGCCTTCAAAACGCCACCGAGGCAGCTTGCAGGGCTTCACGAGGTGCCCCACACTGTGACGCATTTCTGCAAGTTACGCAAAGGTAGCTTTGGATCTACTTATTTAACTGGACCATCTCCTTAACTGAAACACCAGTCAGGAACAGAAACCTGCTGTGTCACATTGATCACCACCAGCCGTAATGCTCTATGCTGTATGCTTGGTATTATCACAGCCTTTTGAAAGCCAGGCTCTGTGTAACACAGCCCCAGTCCCAATGAAAACAGGCAGGTTGCCCGCTGGTTACTGTGGACAGATTACGGGAAAGTTTCCACAACTCCACAGTACATGATACAAGGAATCTTGTTCAAGATAACATCGCCAACCTTTACATTATCTCACCTCAAAAAAGCAAGGCAGCTTCAAGTCAAACCTCTCTATTAGGTCTTTTGGCACAATGATGGCTTTTGTCTGTTTGCAAGTTACAGTACAGGCATCCAGCCTCCTGACCCAAGTCTGCTTGCCTTAGCTCCTTGCTGACACAAATCAGAGCAACGAGCCCTTCAGGCTCCAAAACTAGAATCATCCTCTTCACCCAGCTGCAAAGAGGAGAGTTTCCGTTCTCCTCTGAGGGAGGATCACCTGTGTCCATTAACACCTGTAAGGGATGCGTCTCCATCCCCACTGCTGTGGAGAGGGGAAGAAGATCCCACTAGGAGCAGGGAACAGGCGTCTGAACTGCAAGAGGGCTTAGAAACCCACTCTTCATCCCCAGCTGCCAAGGTAGCAATGACCAAAGATCATTTTTATCCGGTACGCTCTTAGGGGATGAAATGACTGATACGATTTTCAGTCAGTAAAACAGAGACCACCAAGGATGCACAGAGGTTTCCAAAATTCTTAACAGCCACAGATTCTCCTCACCATCCACCCTCTCAATGCAGCTATGGCTGCCACCTCCTCCGCCTTCTCACATGCCTGGCTCTCCATCCAAGGATGTCCCCAGCCACCTCCCACGCTGCACCCAAGCAGTCTGCAAATTAGAGAAGTGGGAGCATTTGAGAATGCTGACAGGGCTGATGGACACAGGAGAAAGGTCAGGAGGCTCCCAATAGTCATCAGCTTCTCGCTGATGAGGTGTTTATTATCTCAGCCCAAAGTTATATCCTGTCCAAGCAAATGTGTTATTTGGCCAGAGCCAGGTGCTATTCTAACAGAACTAGAAGAGAACACAAACCCTACTGAAAAATAAAATAAAATAAAATAAAATAAAATAAAATAAAATAAAATAAAATAAAATAAAATAAAATAAAGGCTTCTCTGCTTGAATTAAAAAGGATGCCTGAAAGGTTATACAGAATGTTGTCAAATGCAGGTTGGGTACAGGCCAGGTCACCTGCTGAACCACAGGGCGTCACGTGGCTGTTTGAAGATGCCAAGACAATGTGCACGTAGCACTGGATGGGACTGCGTGGCATGCCTCGCCTTCAGGAAGAAATAGGTTGAACAGCAGGCCTTGTTTTCTGCTCCTGTGACACCACAGAAGAGCGTGGACAGCTGCAGAAGAGCAGATATGCTGAGAAGACCCCTCGACACTTATTTCCTGCAAAGTTCAAACCCACGGAGTTCAACAGCCCAAGCAATGCAACATTTAAATATTGACGCACACCTCCTCACTACTCACCACGGTCAGTCAACCTCACTTCCTCAACCCGACACCATGGCCGCTCGTTGTGCTCTGGCCTGTAGTGCCCCTTTCTGGCAGAGATGCACAAGGAGCCATTTTCACCGGGCTGCCTCCCTCTGCCCCCAAATCGCGGATCATTTCCCTCACTTCTGCTCAGCATGGAGCCCTTCATACTGCAAATCCATAACCTACACTTCCTGCCCTTCTCTTCTCCCAGTGACCTCTGTGAAACTGTGGACAGCAGGAAGAAAGGCCTTAAAAAACTCCACACAAATGAGACATGATGGAACAACAGAAGCTGAGAGCATGCAGGACTAAACTTTATCACTGGATGAAATCCACTCTGATCAGTTTTTGGCCTTCTTCCATCCTACTATAACTGCTACAGGATTTTTAATAGAGAAATTGTGGATGCCCCCTCCTTGGAAGTGTTCAAGGCCAGGCTGGACGGGGCTCTGAGCAACCTGGTCTAGTGGGAGGTGTCCCTGCCCACGGCAGGGGTATGGAACTAGCTGATCTTTAAGGTCCCTTCCAACCCAAACCATCCTATGATTCTGTGGTAAGTTCAATACAAAGTAAGAGTTACTGTTAGCACGAGACCTGCGGCTGAGCTCTAAGGATTACCAAAGCCAGGCCCCTCAACGAGCAACTGTGAAAGTGGCAGAATCGGAATTTCCTTTCTCTCTTTCAAAAAGAGAGAAAATTATATTTAGCCAGTTTTCTTCCTAGTGTTGATGCAAGGAAAAAAAAATAACATTTGCTTTCCCCAGAATGGGAAGAAGCACTAGAGATTCACATGCACAATCCAATGGAGTAACTGTAGTGGCTTCAGAGAAGTCATCTGGCACAAAGCATTTTTCTTAGCAAAGCAAACTTCACTACTACCATGTGGTGGGGATAAATAGCGATCCTCATCTAAGGTGTGCCCCTTATACACTGTAATGCAGAAGAAGCACACAGTTCATACTTCAAGACAGCAAAACTTCCAATTCATGAATATTCTATGATTAGTGCCAAAAGAGAACGGAGGAAAGAAAGAAGACAGAGCCTGCAATCACAGTAAAGACGATGCATCAGCTCTGTACAGAGTACGAGATGTGCAGGCAGAGTCCTCCCCACGATCACAGAAGACCACACTTAGTGGCGTTGCTTTAGCTTTTTTAAAAAGCCATCCAGACACCTGACATCTTAGGTGGAGGAAAGGCTGAATCATTCAGCCAGCAGAAGGGAGGTAACGATGACCCAGGGGAGCAGCAAAAGCCAGTGCACGCTTGTAGGGCCGAGGCAACAGAAGTTTTGTCAGCACTCAAAGAGCAAAGCAACAGGACAAGGAGTCTGCTGTTATGCTCCATACTTGTAACTGCTATACTGATGTCTAAATGGGGAAGTTTGGTCCAGACTAAGCTCTTATAAAATTCAGCCTCTGCAATTAAAAGAACTATAAAACTCAACCTAAGGGAAGCTTAGGAAGAAGTAATACCTCAGATGTCTGCAACACAACCTCTCTCTTTTTGTGTCAGTCCTCAAAGCAAAAACTAATTTAAAATTTACTTTCTGCCTTTTTTTTTTTTTCTTTTTTTTTTTACAGCAAACAAGAAAAGCTAGAATGAACATGGTGCCACAGCTGGCACAGGACTGGTATCTACATCAGATAAGTAAGCTGAAGGTAACAGTTCTGCAGGCATTCTAAGACTGAAAGCACTGTTAGATGACAACAACCTGCAGTTTCCAGCCTTTCATCTCTCTCTTCCTTTCTCCTCACTGCCTGCAATACCAGAGTGCAGCTGCCTGGAGCCATGAGGGTTACACCAAAAAACAGCTAATTTTGACATTGGTAACACTACCACCATCACCTCTGCTAGCACAAAGGGCAAAGCAATTAGGGACAAAGGAAGCTGCTGCTGTCAACAGGTATATTTACCTGAGAATTCTTAAGTTATTTAAAAACAAAGCAATACAACCAACTACCATCTCTGCCATTAAGCCCACAGGAACAATAAAACAGCAACCAGCCTTCAAGACACAAAACACCCCACACAAAGTAGTTTTCCCTTGGTATTTCCCACTGCAGCTGCCACAGTTCTGCACTGGGAAACTCACAACAGGCAGGGAAGCTCCAACAGAGCTCCTTAAATTGTCAGAGAAACTCCAGGCAACTCCGTTTAAATGACGGCGGCATCGGCCCACATTAACAAGCCTGTTTTCCCTCCAGAAGCTAAAGCAATTAAACCCTTCCCGCAAGGGCTGGCAGCATTTCAGCTCATGCCACCCAGCAGAACCTCAGTTCTGAATCAGGTGATCTCGAAGCGGCGTTAGCCATGCCTTGCAGCCTGCTCTGCCCTGGGTACATCCCAGACCCTCCCTCCTAGCATTCAGCCACTTTTACCTCCACGGCCCCTTGGCCTGAGCTTTCCTCTCAAGGAGGAAGCCGCCAGTCTCACTCCTTCTTCCCTCTAAGCTATCGGAGCAGCAGTACCCATGTGGGACGCACGGCCAGAAGCTGAGCTGAGCGATGCCCTTGCTCTGCAGCAGGCAGCACAGGCCAAGCCCCAGGCTGAAGCCCCGTCCTCAGGTCTCCTCCAGTCAGTGAAGAGCAGGACACAGAGGGCTGTCTGCTGAAACCCTCCATGGCACCCCCAGCATTTCAGGCCGAGCTGGGCAGGGGGCTCCGCGGGCGGCTTAGCCGGGGCGGGGGCACGGCCGAGGCCGGGCGGCCGAGGGAAGGGG
>VXAV01011462.1:160735-176887 GCA_013399715.1 Alectura lathami
TGCCCCGGAGCGCCGCCCGCCGCCGTGTCCCAGGCCCTTCGGCACAGCGCCGTGGGGCTGAGCGTGCCCTCGGAGACCCGCGGCCGTCCCCTGTAGCCGCGGGGCACCCGGACGCTGTGTTCTTGCCTCCTAGACGTGCTTGGAGAGAACAATTAGACCCTTTCAGAAACGGTGGTGCTTCACGGTACTCGAATTGGCCGTGGGAGGAATTTTAGATAGGCCCCTGAGTCGCTGTGGAGGTATGTGTTCTTTGAATATGGCCAAGACAAGGTGAGTGCCGTGTGGAAGAGGAAGCAGGCAGTGTAGAATACAACCGGTAATGAGGATTATAAACCCCAATAATCGTATCTTAGAATCAGGTGGAGTCATTTTCTGTATTGCTTCATGAGGGACTGGAGGCTGCAGCCTCTTGGCCAGACGCAACAGCCTCCTGGGCAGAGCAGTTTCCTGTTACTCAGCAGAAGCCAACTGCCTTTGTCTGACCAAGCCAATACGTTTCTGAGTAGGTTTATCTATTGGAAGGGTCAGGAATATGTGACATATGCAAAAGTGGGGCTGCAGAATCTATCAACATGGTGTGTGCTTCCCAGTTTATGTAAATGAGAGATGGGAATTGGGGTTAGGGCTGCAACAGAAAGGAGAGGAACCACCAGCAAATGGAGGCGCAATGTGTAACGTGATAAAGGTTCAGTGACAGACAAGTAAAGAAGGGCAAAAAGGAAACGCCAGCCAGTTCCCTAGGTTTGAAAAAAGGTGGAACTGCTGCTTTGAATTCCCTGCACGATGCTGTTGTCAGGGAACTGAAGGGTATGGGTAGTTAGGGAGAGATTGTTCAAGCTGTTTGTGTTGCCAAGAGGAAAAAGAGAGAAATGTTTTTGTAAGAGTTGTAAGCAAACCACTGCATCCATTTGTTTTTGTTATAAACTTAAACAATTAAAAGAAGATGAAGAGGGGAAAAACAAACTAGGAGGTGAGCAGAGGAATTTGTCATTCCACCTGGGGAAAGGCTTTGTTTGTTTGTTTGTTTTATGTTTTGAGAAGTGTTCTGCAACAAGGCACAGAACGAGAACACAGAACTTAAAGTCCCTGTGTTTAGGCGTCCAGCACTTCCTCAATATTCAGGATACGCTTTTGCTTCCAAATGCAGTCTGCTTCAGCAAAGCCGCAGCTTTACTTGTCAGTCAGGAAAGCAAGCCATGAAACCAAGTGACAATAAGTGTCCTGTGCTTAAAGTAGAATGCCTTTTGCTCCAGAATCTCAACATGCAACAAAAGGCATTCATAAAACAAGTCCCCCTTCACAATGCTCTGTAAAAGGTAGCAAGATTATGCTTTTCTTTCCCTGCAAAGGAAGTATAGGAAGCTCATAGAAACACATTTTAGAGGAATATTTTTTTTAAATTCTGACTTTCAGTCAAGACCTCCCTATAAACAGGAAGAGCTGATTCAAGTATTGTGTTTTTCTTTCTCACTTTATTTGTGATGTTACTTTCAGTGAGGAGAAACTGGGCTGACGCTGGTCATGAGCTTTCAGTGCAGGTGGGTGACTGCAATGCCAATATCAACCTCCACACACAGCTGTAGAAGAAAAGATGCTTATTTATACAACAGTAACATTTATACACCTAACGCCCTTCTTGCACAAGGAGAACAAGCCAGAATAAACCACCAAGCCACCCAGGCGGGGTTTTCAAATGTACTAAATTCCTACTCAGTTTGTGAAAGTGAGCAGAAAAGAGAATCCTTATGAATTGTGCTATGAAGGAGAGCAGAGCTATAGCCTCAGCACTAAATAGTTGATGGTGAGTGTTTATAGCAAACAGGTGGTGTGGATAGTGGGAGCAGCTCGAGACTGAACTCATTTCACATATTACTAAACTTCAGGGAGCACGACCATAAGCTATAAAAGCACTGCTAGTTTCGCTTCTGGAGCTCTTATGTTTTGTTGTTACTTTATAGCACATCACCAGGTTTTATTTGCTGTCCTCCATTGCTCCTAGGTCTCTTTCAGGTTCACTGATTTTCTGGAAATTTCATCTGAATCTACTTCAGAGGAATTTCTTCTCTGGAGCACTGGGCCATGTCTTCTACAGCACCATATTCTGCTGCCGCTTCCATTCTCTCTAGATTGTTCTAGGCTGCTTTATAGTATGCATAAAGTAAATAAGAAATATGGTAAGATGGGAAAAAAAAACACTAAAAAAAATTAGGCAACAACTTGATAGATCTTAAACACTTCATATTTATTGTACATTAAATAAAACAATTTCAGTTCAGTTGAGAGACTGATGGGTTGGATTTAGGAAATCAAAACTTCTAAAGGAAGATATGTTCAGATTAAGTGATCATTAAGTGCATATGAATTAATTATGTGATAGTAAAACCGTATTGTGTTAAACAATTCTCAGGTGGATAAGATACATTATCAAGAGGTATGTATTCCAAAGGTCTTATTGCACAGCTACTGTCAAATCCTTGTACTTTCAGTCTGCGAAAGGTTTGTTCTGTACCATCGAGTACAAACTCTGACTGCCTCCTCGTGATTATTACACAGCTTCTCCTCTTTCTTCATAAAAAAAAAAAAAAATCAAAACACAATATCAAACAGAAAATAAAGCTGAACATTACAAAGTGTGTGTTGTCTTCAGTTCATTTCATTTCAACCACAAAGCAATCCATGCGAATTCTTTCTTTTCAGTAAGAGCAGGTAGGGAAAACAGAGCGACAAATGAGAAAGGAAAAAAAAAAATGAAAAAAGGAAAATCTCCAGCCACACGTTTGTTCTGTCATTGCAAGAACTAAAATGCTGTAACTCTGGCTACCAATTCCCAGCGTGGTGGCAGGAAGCGCTGTGGTTGGACTCTCACTTCCCCTCAGTTTTGTCTGCCTGTACTTCGCGCATATATGAATCAATGATATGCGGAGGCACCCCATCCATTAATAGTTTGAAGAACGAAAGCCCACCTGCAAGCAAGGGACAAGACAATTTTCAGGTTCAAGATTCCTGGAGTAATAAATAGGTTTGTACCATTAATTTCTGCCGTAAGTTGCAAGGATTTAATCAGTCCCTAGCACATACCTGATTTTGAGATGGTATAAAATTCATCCCTGTTCAAAAGTCCAGCACAAGAATTAACCATTACGTAATCTCTGTACTATGCAGAACTTTCCTGTCCTCTTGCTCAGGGTGAATTTCATTTCTGTTTTCTGGTAAGTCATATATATGGTCATTTATCTCAGCCCATGCAACATTCTGTGATAAGCTTCACTGCAAGTAACCCTCCTGGATTTCCATCAGGCTGGCTGCAGTGCAGTTGAAGATGGAAGTCAGCCAGCCACAACCGAAGAGTTGTGGCAAACATGCAGAGACATTCAAATTATTCCAGAGTTGGGTCTTACAAAGGTTTGTAAGTATTTAGCAAAATATTTACCACGTTGATGAAAGCAACAGCTAAGACGACATATATACAAAAAATATACAGAAGAAAAACAAGATTTTAGATAGAGGTGCTGAAATTTAGAGATAGCGGGCTGCAGTCAAAGCTTTAATCTCTTGGAGCAGTCTGAAGAATTACTTTGGATACATTTTGGAGTGAAAGACATGAAATCACCATGCCTTCAGCTGCTTGCTCCCTGAAAGCTCCACAAACTGCCGGGGCTGCCCCCCTCTCCATACATTGCTGAAGGGCGGGTGCCCATCCAGGGGAGCTTTCCCTGACCCTGAAGCTGTTGGTGTGTGATCTCAGAGCTGTGAGACTTCCTGCACCCATCTGCAGGGGAGATTTGCTCCATGGGTGTGCCCAGTGTTGTCCTTAGCTGCAGCAGTGAGTGCTCATGCTCACAAGCCCCACTGTGTTTCCCCTTGCCCTGCCAACACTTTGTTTCCTGTCTCTGTGAAACCGAACATTCAAAAGTTTTACTCTGCAGTTTTATGATGGTTGGTATGAATATTCACTGAAGAGTGAATTCAGAAAAAAAAAGAAAAAGAAAAAGCCATGGAAATCTATGGGAAAAAAACTCAATGCATGGGTATTTCTGTTGATTTCATTGAGATCAAATGGCATTTGGAAGGAACAGTGGAAAAAAGATAAATATTTTGCTAAAAACATTATGAGGGGGAGGGGGGGGGTGGCATTTGTGGTAAGAGCTACATACCATTGATAGTCACCATATCATTCTGCACAGGTATTCTGTTCTGCAAGGTGCAAAATCACCCACAAGTAACTGCACTTACCTTCTCAGCTTTTTCTGGAACACACCAAAAGTTTTAAAGCAAAAGTACATTGTCAGGATGAAGATGTCACTGTCCCCAAATGCTTCAGCTAAATGCAACTGAGCTGATACTTACGTATAACGTTTGTCCTGAGTGCAGATTTTAGGGACTGATAACCTTTATTGACACAAGGATTATCCAGTTAAAGTGCTATTAGTTACTAGTGATTATGAGACTGTAGTCTCTCATGTAGCACTTGCATTGGTGAAGAACTGTTTGGTTCCGACCTTAAGTAGATGCACAATGCAGACAAAAAGATGCATGCTTTTCAGCATTCTTTTCAACTCACGGAGTGCAAATTGTGATAAGAATCATTCATTTTTAAATTAAGTGTCGAATAAATATTTCATTTATGTAGACGTATATTCCTATGTGAAAATAACTGACTGTAAATGCAAAATGCATTTTAGTCATGCTTATTGTTCATCCTAACTCATGCTTGTGTTAAATTCCATTGAAACATGCATTGTTAGCAAGTAGTGGGAGGTCCTACTAACAGGGATTACTGTAACAAGCAATTAGTATAAAAATCTAGTTTTACAGGCATTAAGGCTATCATGCTACTCATTTCAAAAACCATTTTCATTAAGTGACATAATGAAAATCATGCCATACGAGGCAGGCGTTGTATGACTGTAAACAGACATAAGCTTCATATGCACGTACCATATGAAAGCTTACCTTAGATGACAATATACATTCAAAAATCCTTATTGTGTAACTAAGGGAAAGAGAGAAAGAGAAGTAACAATTTAATTGCAAACACAAAAGTAGAGAGAAAATGTTGAGTGAAATTATGCGTACAATTATGTCAAGATGGTGTTTTAATCCTTAGTCATGTGAAATATATGGGAATAGAAACACATGGCGAGTAAAAGGTAGGGGTCCAGTTCCACTTCAAAATTATCATTAATATGGAAAAGCTATATTAATATGTACAAGTAACTATAAATTCTGTCAGTACTCTACAGTATAGATTGGAACCAAATTATGCAACTGATATTTATTGTAAAAGTTTCCAAACGTAGCTTCAAAGAAGCTAACACATATATATATATAGTATTTTCCACCAGGGAAAAAAGAGCACACACATAACACTGAAACATATATATATATGTTGAGACTCCGTAAGGCAAAATAATCAAGTACAGACTAATTACATACCTGCGCACTAAAGTATGTACTTGGTCACATGTCCACATTTACATTACTTAAAGCATGCCATTTACTCGGTAGGAGCCCTTACCTTTAGTTAAACATTTTGACTCTACAAAACGTCCATATACATGCGTATATATAGAAGCACTCAATTTTGTACCTATTGTAGCCATTTTAGAAAATACCTTCATACTTCAGATGCTACAGGAACAGTATCTAGCCTGATTTCTTAACTTGTTTTAGTTTTGAAATAGTAAATTTGAATGCATAAAATACTTTCTGGGCATCTCTGCCATTTTAAAACTGCTCTGCCAATAGCCTGGATTTGGACAAGGTTGCAAGCAAACGCATTTCTGTGGAAAGGACCACATTCTCTGCCATTGAAATTCCAATGAATCCACACTTAAAATAAGCTGTAAAGGCAATGAAATAAAATCATACGCTTCAAAGTATGAAATTTCCACTGATTTTAATTGCATCAGGATTTTATCCCTAGATCCCGTAAATTCAGGCATGGATTAACATTCAGAGCACTATCTGTAACCAAAACCTAATCTGTAATAATGAATTAAAGCAAATGACTTTGTGATACATTTGTTATTTCAGTAATTCTGCGAACTGGCTGAGAGCTGGTTGATGAGGTGCAAAATTCTATCTTCCGGAAAGGCCTAAGTGTTCTGGTAGCCACAGTCACTAAATAAACTCTTTATATGTACAGGTAGTTCTATGTCCAGTGACATAGCGGAAGAACAGCTGAAACCTTTGTAACTCTGCTGTTAAATTCCTATATTCTTGATTAATTTGGCCTTCTTTGCTCATGTGACATAGACTTTGTATGCCATGAGACACCAGCTAGTTTAATCTACAAAAGCAAATAAATACACACTTTGCATGCAGAAAATGCGTTTGAATGTGAAAAGAAAGGAAGGGAATGAAATGGAATGTCCAGAGGAGTATGCTCATTATAAACCTGGTTATTCCCCGCCAAGAAGAATGGTTCTCCTGGGTTAATTACTCCTTGATATATCACTGCAGAATTAGAATATTTACAGTGGTATTTATTCGCATTTGAAATTCTTCCAAGTTGATTTTAACACTGTATTTTTTCATATTTCTCACACATCATCTTTGCTACCATCACTCTATCAGAATGACCACTGACCTTGATTTCACTCTTAAGATAGACGTACTCCAAAAACATGTTTCATGATACAAAGAAGCACAGTGCTTTATCTGATTTTTTTTTCATTGATTTCACTGAAGCTGGTAAGAAATCTTTTCTTTACATAAATAAGAGATTTAAAGCTATATTTAAGGATCGATCTCAACAAACTTAGAAGGTATGTTTTTATTTTCCTTAGTGAGTATGAAAATTATATCATGAGATTCTGTGTATGCATAATCTTTCAAGATATAGGCATTCGTGATTCTAAGTTGTATTACCTTTTTCAGCACAGTTATATTTACAAAAAAGCCATAGTACATGCAATTATACTGAGCAGTTCACTGAGCAGCTCTCTTTGAGTTTACTCAGCAAAACTGAAAACAGAAGAGTGAAGCAATGTCTATCTGAAATAAGATCAGTAAATGTGGAACCTTTTTTAAGGATAAATAAGGATTTATTATCTTTATTTATTATTAAAACACTGTAAATGTCTAGAAAAGTTGAAAATTGTCTTATACTGATAATATTCATAGAGTATTCATAGCTGCTCTGTTGTTCAAACACTATGCAAAAATGTGAAATAAGTCCTAGACTGCTCTGTCAGTAATTCTTCCGTGGCATTCCTAGAACTGAGCATATATATTTTTGCATGATAAACTTCAGATCTCCAGCACCTCAGAAATAGTTGGCTAGAGTTCTTTTCTACGTCATAAGGAAAATATACTTACTGCAATATACACTGTTGCCTGCCATGGTGCTCTTTAGCATGATTCACTGCGCTAAGGTCTCTAATAACACCACTGTAGCTCATACATTCACCGGGTACATAGTGTTGCCTGGAGTCTATTGGCCTTAGGCAACATTCAGCTGTATCTCCACATCACAGATCCATACCCTGATCGTTACTTGCTGGACTAAAGTCACACCAGTTTAAAGCTATGCATACAAATGCACACACACATCCAAACACACTGTAATCCATTTCCTGTCAGCCAGAATCCATAATTCTGTGTGTCATTGTGATGTGCAGTCATCCAAAGAGCCCTCCTAAATGAACAAACATGCCAGGAAACTTGAGATAATGACAGTTCGACACATAAAGTCAATAGAAGGTTGAAATAAGATTAAATTATGTTTTTATGCTCCGGTCTTTTAATACTTATTTGCATTTGTCTTTATCAGATAGCAAACCCCACGCCTATACTAGTTTGTCAAGTTACAGTTGCTGTCTTTGCGTAATCCTTATTCCTTTGAATTCATCAGCTGAGCTGCCAGTCACATTAAGAGCATCAGCACTGAACCCGTACAACAGATGTCCAGTCTCTAAACCCTACAGATTGCCAGTCTGAGCAGTCTTCAGACAGGAGACTTACAACAGCGGCCAGTAAACCTACCAGGATGTGGAGAGGGATCTCAGTGAGGGCAAAGACTCACAGCCCCCAGTGCTGGGAGGGAAACGTGCACGAAGCAGACAGGGTAGGAGGGAGCGGGGCTGCACCTGGTGATGGTATGAGATTGGGCTCTGAAATAAGCCATTAACTGTGGGATTTGGGTTAATGAAGCAGCCTGTGACATAGCTAAGAAGAAAGAAACCACACAGCCCAGGTGGGATGCTCAACAGACTGCATTTTTCAGGACTACTTTTATGTGTGACACAAACCCAAAACACTGTAGAATCAAATACTCGGAGCAAGATGCCTGTGGCATAGTGTTCCTTTTTTTTTTTTTTTCAGTTGATCTTTTAAAGAAAATTTTGCTTCTTTGAGAAAAAAATAAGGTATTTGTGAATCTGGAAACGTCTGTGCTACAGACATATTGCAGTCAGTGGGTGTGGGAGGTTTTGTTTAAAAACTGAGAAGGATGGACTGAATTTTGTCTAAAGGGAATATTTCTTACGTCATGAATTCAACTACAATCCAGAGCAGGGGGGACTATAGGATGTGCCACGACCAGCTGATAGGATGGTTACTACAGCCCTCAGGACATGATGCCAAGTCCGTGCATTTATCCAAGATTTCCTTTGGGATGAATGATCAGAGGGATGCTTCAATTTGACTGAGGTGCTAGAGTATGATGGCAATGTTAAGAAGGGACTTAAAATCACAGAGCTGGAAGCAATCTTGAGATATCATTTAGTGCATACCAGAACCCTAACAACACACTGTACTGCTGTCATTCCTCTAAGCTGCTCTTAAAGGCTCATGGTACCAAAGGCTCAACAACCTCTGCAGGAAATCTGTTCTTGCGCTTCACTGTCCTCAGTGTTATCTACCCTAAATGTTTGACACAATGTTTGGAGTTCCTAAACTGGACAGATATTAGCTATTTTTTTCCCTTATCTTAAAAATGTTTTACAGTATTCTGCACATTATATGTAAAAAAAAAAAATATTAAATAAAGGACAGAAATAAGAGGCTTCATGTATTTAAATGTAGTATGTGGTGGTACTACAAGCAGAGTCCTGAAGACTAAAATGTTACAACTGAGTGTAGATGTAGAAAGGACTTTAAGGCTTGGAGACTTAGAAAGTTTGATGGAAGAGCAAACTAATTGGCCTTTGCCTTTCAGTGTACAAATTAGATGAAGCAACCTTCTCAGGTGATGAATTCTTCTGCTATGCTGTGAAATAGAAAGTTTACTTGTGATTATGGAGAAGATTCATACACCCAGGATGAAGATATCACCTTTTAAACAACTTAAAAATCCATCATGACAGTTAAGAAACATGATGTTACAAATACTTCCATTATATTAGTTAAATGTTCAACTTCATAGACCAGACATTTATTGCAATGGCAGCAGATTTGCACAGTCAGACAAGATACATCAGAAAATACAGAGAATGGACATTGAAATCTAAAATAAACACAATGCAATGCATAAGGATGTTGAATATTATGGTTTTCTTTATAGACAAGCGTAATGGCAATAATAGAACTAGGGCTATATTCAGATAGCCTAAATTGCCCCTGAATTCCTGACTTAGACACTTCCTATCGGCTGGCTTTAGGCAGCTATCCTTACTTATAACCTTACATTCATTTTTTCAGAAATATTTATTCTGTGGTTGAAGCAAAAGCCTTTGGTGAAAGTTAGTTGAGCTAAAAATAACCTCATCTTTGGCTAGGGGGTAATTTTCTGGAAATACAGTTCTTAGAAAAATTAATTAGTAGTTCAATCCAAATCCTTTTGCCATTCATGGTACCCCTGTCAGTGCTAAACTGCCTGGAATTCGTAGAACATTCTAATAATGAAAATAAAGAGTTGTCTTAAGCAGTAAAAAGTCTAACCTACTTCCTCTTTCCCTGTATTTCCAAAATCCAGTTTTAAATAATTTGTTCCTAAAGTAAATACAGCAATTATATTAACTAGCTTGCGTCCTTGGGAACAGTACTGTTTTTTTTGCTACACAATTTCGCCAACAAACTACATTGAGAAGATTTCCTTAGAAACAAATATTTTGTTTAGTACACCATCTTAAGGCAGACAAAATATGCCATGAGATATTTCTTCCTTCTCTTCTTTTCCCCTGTCCACTTCCTTTGGACATCTGCATCCTATTCAGGATTTATTTTTTTTAACAGTTTTTCAAATAGCTCCATGGCTGAGCCTTACTAGAGTTTACTAGGTGAGTGGCATAGCTTTGAGCGTTATGTTCTACCATTGTGTCACTTGTGAAAGAGTCCTTGCAATCACTGAGAGTGTGTAGGTGGTGTTCAAACAGTGCATTTGCAATGATTTAAACCCCTTACCTTTTACTTCCAGTTTGCAATCAACTTCTGCCTCTCCGAGTTCATTGACTGCTCGGCAGGTGTAAGTGCCCCCATCATACGGACTGGGTTTGCGGATCTCCAAGGTACAGACACCTTGGTTGCCGAACATCCGGTACCGTGGGTCGTTCATTATAGCCACTTTGTTTTTCAGCCAGGTTATTTTGGGCTGTGGTAAGAACAAAAGAAAACCCGCATGCACAAACCTATGAATGGAAATATTTTACCACTGCTAGTGATGTTCTGTTAAAGCTGACTAATCCAGAAATGACATACAATATCTAGAGATAGAAGGGAAGCTAACAATAAACCTGTTATTATACAGCACCTCTGATAGTGATAACAGGAAACACCTCAGCCATATCTTTTGACATCCAGTTACTCTAAATCAATAAAGCATGTTTGTAACAGCAATTTTCAGAAGGAGCAGCCACAAGTTGAAGGATGAACATGTCCTTAAACTCTGTGGAGTTCCTGTTTTACTAGATTGATTTTTCTCAACAGAAAATAAATCCCAGAAAGACAAAACTCAAAGAAACTGGAAGATGCATTGCGCAGTGGGACTGAGAAGTGACGTGGTATTCCCAGAGCATTCCTGCAATACGCTTACTTAACACATAATTAGCATTTTATAGAATAATTATGGCTTTATTTTAGCAACAACTGTTACTGTCAGTGTTGGTCCCTGTGCAGCCCAGCTTTTACTTGAGGTTTTGTCCTTTCCCTGTGTTATCTGGGGTTTTCGTAGCTATTATAATGTATATAACACAGGTCAGTGAAGTAGGAGCCGGTCCTTTTTTGTATGCTTTAAAGGCTACACCACTCTTTTTCTTTCAGCCTGACTTGTGAGACAAATGGTAACAACTGTATTACAATTTTTATTGTCAGCTTAAGCTTTCTCGTTAGCTGACACGGCTGTGAGCTCTGCTGTACCTTGGGGTTGCCCCGAACACTGCAGTTCAAAGTAGCGTTGTAACCAGCTACAGCATACGTGTTGATTAGAGGCTGGGTAAACAGCGGTCGTTCAGTGAAGTCAAAATCATCATAAACTGGGTACTTGTAGATTTTACCTGTGAAATTAAAGCAATACATTTATGCAGACAAGTATTGTAGTGTAGCTAAACACCCAAGCATCTTCAAAAGCTACAGACTGCCTGCATCTGTTCTGATCTGCACTGGCTTAGGAACCATGCTGCTGTAGTAATTACACTCACAGGGGAGGCTGGAAGGGGGCTTGGGAAGTGACTATTGCTCTTGGTTGCATTACAGGATAAAAGTCTGAGAGTTTCTCTTTGTTTCATGAGTAGGTGGTATACAAAATAAGGCACGTTTATTCCATGCCTTTGCCTGCCTGCCCTACATATTACAAAACAAGATGGATATTGTCTGATGCGCTGCAGGGTGCCAGCCTTGACAAGCAGTGTTCTCTCTGTTGCCAATTGCTTTTCACAGTTTGCTCTGATCTAAGACTGGCTCTGTATCTGAAAATCCATCTTTCTTTCTGCTTCATACAGTGCACCAATACAGATACCTTGTACTTCTTTGTGTGCAAGGAAAGCCCAGTAGTGAAACTCAGTTTCTCACCGATGCTTTATCCCTGCTCTGCAATGCAGATGAATGTCAGTAAATCACCCTCACCCACAAACTAAGCTGACATTTAATATGTCCATGATGCCTGTGCACAGGAGTAGACATCTCAGTTCCACTGAAACCTTCTCCAAGCTCCTTTACTGGCTACAGTGCAGCTGAGGCCTGACACTCTCATGACAGGGGCGAGTAAGCAGTGATGAAAAGCAATTCCTGTAGCCCTGTTTTTGTTTGTGATCCCATTTGTAATAGAAAGGCAGTTCTCTTCCCAGTAATGGAAGTAGGTTCTGGTGCCCCCAACCTGCAGTCCTTCAGCCTGTCCATGTGCATTGTACAGGCTGTCTGTCCTCGGCATCATGGCAGCAATGTATTCCTTCCTTTCAGACAAACAGAACTGGTCTGCTTTGATTTTCTTCTGCTATACTATCCATAAAGAGGCACTTAGATTATTTTTTTAAGTTTAAATTGCTGTTGCAAGCTGACAATTTCTGAAATGTCAGGGCTTCTGACAGCAGAGATTCAGTTTGCCCAGCTCCACTTGTGAGAGAGGTGAAGCAGGGGGTAAAGCTTATATCTGAATACACCCCATCCCTTTTGATAAGGAAAGGCTAAGTAGCTAACCATCTTTTGCAATCAAAGCACTCTCTTTGGTCATTGTTGCATCTTCGCTGAGGCCACACATGTTTTCAGCGAAGACCCGGAAGTAGTACTCGTTTCCTATGACGAGCTCATTAATGGTGGCACTGGTGCGGTGGTAGTGCTCGATTACCGTGAACCATTCCTGAAACACACAAACACAGAGGCTAAGCTTCCCCACAGCATGCTGCGACTCTCACCCAGACGCTGTTAGGAGGGATCATCGAGCCTGTGGGAGTAAGATTTTCTGTTACAGGAATGTTAATGAAGAGTAACGAAGTGAAGCTAACAGTCATTATCTATTCCATCTGATGTCAGCGATAATGAGAATGCCATAGAGTTCACCACTGATCAGTGAAGACCAAAAGGAAAGTGGATCCTGCTGAATGGTTACACTGTTAGCCCAAAGGGTTTTTTTTGAGAAATCCGGTATTACAAAGGTTGTCAGAGAGTCACAGTATTGTAGGGGCTGGAAGGGACCACTGGAGATCACCTAGTCCAACCCTCTGCTACAGCATGTTCCCTACAGAAGGTTGCACAGGAAAGCGTCCAGGCAATTGCTGAATACCTCCAGAGAAGGAGACTCCACAGCTTCTCTGGGCAGCCTGTTCCAGTGCTCTGTCACACTCACAGTAAAGAGGTTTTTCTTCATGTTCAGATGGAACCTCCTGTGTTCCAGCTTGTGCCCATTGCCCTGTGTCCTGTCACTGGGCACGACCAAAAAGAGCCTGGCCCCATCCTCTTGACACTTGCCCTTTAGATATTTATAGGCACTGATCAGATCCCCATTGGCCTTCTTGGCCCTGAGGGCACACTGCTGTCTCACGGCCACCCTGCCATCCACCAGGACACCCAGGTCCTTCTCTGCAGAGCTCCTTTCCAGCAGGTCAGCCCCCAGCCTGTACTGATGTGTGTAGTTATTCCTCCCCAGGTGCAGGACTCTACGCTTGCCCTTGCTCACTTGTCCTGTGTGAGGTAAAGCAGGCTCCTTCATTCCTCTGCAGTACTGCTGCAGATAAGAAAACTGCAGACAGGGGGAAAAAACAAAGCCCTCCGCCGTGACATGTACTCACAAGAGGCCAATGCACTAATGTACCCTCTCTTCCACAGGCTGAGTGTTTGTGAGAAATGTAATTTCAGCCAGGTGATTCGTCTGGAGCAAAAGGCATATTTGAAGTCTTAGATGGAGAGGAGGGTTTTAGCGCTTTGGTCTTGCAGCAGTAACAGGACATGTACATTCTATCTTAGTACAAAATACCTACATAGCAAAGTGAGATAAAAAAGCTTAATGCTAAAAATAAAGTTAACATAAAATAAGGTATGACAACAACAATGCTTTTGCTTTTTCTTACTTTGCCTTGCAGAGTTTTCTTTCTTGTCTAAAGACACACTCATGCTGAGTTTCCTGTGTCACAGTTTGCATTGATATTTGGTTGTCTTTAAGAGTCAGTTTATTTGAGATTTCTCAGAAACCGATGGACTGTCATCCCATGTA
Organism: Alectura lathami; assembly: GCA_013399715.1. Taxonomy (NCBI): domain Eukaryota; kingdom Metazoa; phylum Chordata; class Aves; order Galliformes; family Megapodiidae; genus Alectura; species Alectura lathami. Next base: position 174,819 of record VXAV01011462.1, read on the forward strand.
ACCTGTGGTGTCTTTTTGCTGTACTCCTCTGAGGCCCTGTTGGTAAGGCACTATCTTTTGGCAAAATGCTTTCCTATACAAGGCCAGCTATGCTTAAAATGCAAAATTCGTCACCACAGAGAATGTGGGTAAACTGTGACCTGAATGACCCATGACACTGGGCCCTAGAAACTGCTGTTGTTTTTTTCTCCTCCAAACAGTAACTTAAAAACAGGGGACATCTCTTTTTCTGGGAGACCATCTCATCTTACAGTTTGAAGAGAAATTAAAATTGAAGAATGGGAAGGGAAAGAGGCACAAGGAGGAATGGATTGATCAGACCATAAAGCAGGTCAACACAGTGAGTTTTTAGGGCATGGGCAAAAAGATTTAATTAGATAATGCCACTCCCAAAATATGGTCCTATATTTCCAGTGTTTGAATTTGCAGTAAGTGTTAAATGTAAGAATCCAGCTGCTGTCTTTTAAAGAAGTATTAAAATCATATCAGTTTAATGAAAATAATGAACATCTATTGCTTGTTAATGCACTTTCCATCTCTCAAGGTTTTAGAGACAGAAGATTCTTAGTACTTTTAGAAATGCCTTGCAGATTTTCTGAACATTGACCAATCAATGCTTTGTCCACCTTCATTAATTAAAATTACAAGGCTTTTTATTTGTAAAAAGAAGAGCTTCATGAGTATGACAGCCTTTTAAACATCTTATTGATCTTATTACTCACCATACTCTTCTTATCTGCTTTTTGAATAGTGTACCCAGTAATAGCAGCATTGCCATCATCTTTTGGTGGCTTCCATGATAAATTTACATTCTCTCCCCAGACATCCTCAATAGTTACAACCTCTGGTGGGCCTGGGCGATCTGTAATGACAGTCAGCGTTTTCCATTACATTTGTTTTCTTTCACTCTCTTTCCTGCACGCATCTTCCACTCTTTCCTACATGTATATTCCACTTCATTCTCTTTGTCTCTTTCTTACACATGCACATGCCAAACTCAATGTCCAAAGAATGCCGAGGCTTCAAAGTAGAACTTTCTACAGTTAAACCTTGCCAAAATCATGAAAAACCTAACTGGACCATCTTGTGAATACGGTTTATAAGGTGCATATGCTCTTTAGGTGCAGGTGGACACAGTATTTTGAAAATGTGATAATCGGTTGAAAATGTGTTCTTAAAACTGCAAGTGTCAGACAGTCATTATTGTTCAGCTAGATTTACATATTTAGTCAATAAATATGCTGGTAAAAATGGTAAGTAAATGTGTGTTCTCATCTTTCTTCCCTGCCTTCACGTACTTTCAACATTTAGGATTTCTTCCATGTTACACTTGTGACAAACTTACTACGAATTTACTGCCATTTTTGTTTATGGATACTACTCAAAAGGAAAAGGCTTGCATCCTAAATAAACAAGTGCATGAAAAACAAAACAGTGAAAAAAGAGACCGGCATGTTCAAACAAGCACATGGCACTGTGTAGGAAGGTTTACTTAGAGAATACAGATCTATAGCCGAGTAATTGGATGTAGAGAAAGATGCTCTCTTGGGACTTGTCTGATTTCCTTTAGCCTTGGAATGGGTGGTGTGTGCTTCTCTGGCATGCACATATTTCTGTTTCTCAAAACATACCAACAATTTGAATGTCTATCGTAGCTTTGTCCACGAAATTCTCTACTTCCACTTTCATGTTATATTCTCCAGAGTGGTTCCTTTCTGCCTTTCGGATAAAGATGATGGTGTCGTTCTCAGTGTTGCGGATGTTGATCTGGTTCTTGTCTATCGGAGAACCATTTTTCTGCCATGATACTTTTGCCCTTGGTCTTCCCTGTAAGAAGCCAGGAAACAAGTTTTATTCGCTTTCGTGAGAGAAAAGGGTGTTAAAAAGAGGAAATCAAAATTGTCCTGGTAGAAGCAGTAAGATTTCTTTTTTAAATCATTTGAGATGCAGTCCCATTAATTCACCTAAAATGCAGCTTTTTTTTTTTTTGTCTTTTATTTTTTTCTGTCCAAGAGACAATAATATTTGCATATTCTGGCTAAATTGGACAACCATTTTCCTTTTTTTTT
>VXAV01011462.1:194992-210061 GCA_013399715.1 Alectura lathami
TTTTTTTTTCAACTACCAAGCAGGAAATGTCTCTATGTTTCATTAAGGATCCTTAACTCTCTTGAAGTAAAGCACACGATCTATGTTACCATTTAGTATACAGTGAACTTTTTTGTGTCATGAGCATCATTAATTTACCTTTTCAGTGCAATGAAATGGTGCAAACCTGGGCAAAGAGATAGATCTATGCAACACACTAGTCAAGGAAGTGCGTATGTACCTACTTTATTGCTTACATACGATAAAACTACTTACTTTGCACTTGGTCGTATTTCTTGGCCATTTTTATACCACTTGAGTTCCACTGTTGGATCTGCTAGCTCCACCATGAACCTAACTTTGCCTCCTTTATCCACCTGATATGCAGGATCAAGACCTTTGGCAAATGCTGTTGTGGAGGAGAAGTGTTATTATAAAAGAAGATCGGGAAACAAATAGTATGAATGCTGAAATTGCATTGCATAAATATCATAAAAGTTATCAGAATATGTACAGAACAAGTCACTCTATATTCTTGGGCTTCTCCAAACAAATCAGTTTATTTTCTAGAAACTATACTAGCAGAAGTGCAGAGCTATGCAGCTCTGATTACCTTGACCTAGTTAATGCCTCATCATGACTTTGCAGTATAACACTGTTCTGGTTAGCTAGATGTAGCTAATTAGTAGATGTAGCTTTAACAGCTTGCTGCAAATCACTGTTTCAGAGTAAAATTTTATGCAGCTGGTGCAATAGAATCATCTAGAATGAATCTGTTACAAAGGACTTATGTATCAGCATTGCCACTTGAGTTAACAAGGAATTTTAAGCTAAAATTTCTGTTGAGGTTCCCACAATCAGAATAGAAAAAATGGTTTGTCTAAAAGCCAAATTAATTTTCCTCATTTTTTTCTGTAGGTTGCAAAGTGTAAATTGCAATTCCACTTGTGAGAAATGTTCCAGTTACAAAAAGTTTGCAAAAATACTTGAAATCTGGCAAAAGCTTTCAGTCTGTGAAGCCTGCTGGAGCTTTTCAAAGTGATTCTTTGAGATGTGCAAATGTAGTCCACATTTTTCTGGGCAGGGTAATGCCAGAACTCAAACATTTCAAAACACTTTAGCATCAAAATCTAGTTACTGCCAGCTACAAATATAAACCCAGGGGAGCAGATAATCTGTGTCTCAGAAATAAAAGGTGTCTCAAAAATAAATGGTTCCTCAAAAATGTTGCCAGCAGCTAAGTGATCATCTTCTGATAAGGTTTATACCACACATATATCTGATTGCAGGAGACTGAATGTATCGACAGTGGGAGTAGAGCTACTAAATTTGAACAGGACTTTTTAAAAAGTGTCTTATTGCAGCATAAGAGATTTCAATTTATGGTAAAGCTAGTGTGAGGGGAAAAGACATCCTACTGTCAGTGTGTCATTATATAGACACTTTGCACACCAGCTAAAGACCCTTCTATAGGACAAAAATTATCTGCTGAAAAATCCTGATATGCCAGACAGCCCCATCCTACTCAACTTGGACCTGGGGAGAGGGATGGAACTGGTGCTGAGGGATGCTCCTTCTCCATTACAACATTCCAGTACTTTCATGTGATGCACCTGGGTAGGGAGCAGCTCTTTCTGCAAGAGCTGCACAATTCATACATCAGCTTCCAGCCCCTTCCCTGCACCAGACTCGTAGGGGCGGGTGTAGGGTTAGGGGCAAGGGTAGGAGTAAGCAAAGGTAAGGGTAAGGGTAGGGGTGTAGGAAGCGGCAAACTGACCTATCATGTATCATTAGTTATAAGTTTGCAGACTAGAATGTTATAAAATAAATTATGTTAAAAGGAATAAAAAAATAAGAATCTTTGAATATCTGACTGGCTGTAAACCACTAAACACTTTTAAAGAAAACTGAATTAAGTACTACAGTTTGTTTTACTTGTAAGAATACAAGTCAAGCTGGAATAGACACATATATGTGTGAAGTTTATTGATTCAGAATATCTGACATGGCCATCAAATTCAGTGCAGAACCAGAAATATTGAGTAAAGACAGTTTTGCACCGTCTTTATGCTCAGCACATTTTGGAATAAGGCAAGTCTAACCTGCCAGAAGTCAGAACTGCTTGACCATTGTGCTAGTTTCACCCATATACCATTGGTCCCAGTAACTAATGTACAGGGTGAGAATGATCATAGGATAATCAAATGTTGGCCATGCTTCTTTTCCTTTGGGAAGGTTTCTGCCTTTTATGTGGGGTTGGGGATTTTATCTGCACAAAAAGGGAATCCTCCAGGAAATCAGTGGAGCAGTGGATGTATATTGCATCCAGTTCTGAAATGCTCAGCAGGAACAAGCAAATGGCACAGTAGTATTATGGACAGAGCAATGTGTTTCTGTATGTGTCTATACATATTGAGACACGTACATACGTCTTATAGACACATATACATACACGCGTACATATAAGCACATATCTATGTTGATGTATATATTGCACCACACATTTTGTTCAGTATAGTAGATGGGGAAAAATAGCCCTGCATGTTACTCAACACAGGATGAAGGGTTTTTATTTGAGCTGGAATTTCAGAGGAATGTCAGATTAAGAGCAAAATGAAATTAAGAAGAGCAAACAGTATGTTTGGAGTGACTCCGTTTTAGAGCAGGAAATATTAATAATAACACAAGTTCTGCATTCCATATTGTTTTGACCAGGTAACACCTCTTCACACAGCTGGGAGATTGGTTCCAGTTAGCACCACATTTTGGTCAAGTGGGAGGGACAGTTTTGGGGAGCGGGGTGTTTACCAGTGGACCAAACCCTCTTAACCCTTTGCATTCTCTTGGTTAGGGCTGGAGTTGTAGTGTGTACATGTCCTTGCATGGAAATGCAGAAAGTTTGGGCTTCTAAGGTGGATAGTCACATCTGACTACTGAACACAAGAACATTCAGCCTTATCCATACCTGCACTCTTCTTCACTTCCCTGCGCATGCGCTTCAGACGCTTTAACATGCCTCTCAGGTCAGTGATACCATACTGAAAAGCAATCTTCTCGTATTCACTGGGATTGGCATTCTTCAGGAGCTCCCATACATCTACCTCGGGTTCTTCTTCTTGCTGTTTAACCTCCCTAACAGCAGCGAAATAAAATTGTGGGAGAAGTGTTAGTAAGGCCTTGTCATACCAGAAAAAGGGTGAATTGAAGGCATGGTGAGGTTAGAAATGTTTTGCTCAAAATTTGAAGGCCACCATCATATCTTTTATTTCACTTTGACATCAAGCCTTCCATACATTTGTAAGTGAATTCAAGACCTATTTCCAATCAGTGCAAGTGGAATAGTTCAGAATGACATTCACACCTTAGTTTGCTCTTCTCCAAAGCAGAATTTAGATGTAAGTTTTAGTTTGGCCTTTTCTGATATAATCAGCTATGAGAAATGTTACATTTCTTCATCATAATAAACAGTTTGAAAATGTAGTCATAATAGCATATGTGCTAATCCTGCTTAAATCTACCTGTTGTAACTTAATTGGAATCAGGGAAAATTTATAACGATGCTACTGACATCTGAGTCTAATCTTTACATTTCATAATTATATAAAAATGCTTTCAAATGTGGAGACCCTGTAGCTGTTCTTAGTGGTGGCCTATGAAGGGACATACTGAAATCCAAGGGAATCTGGCTCTGTTTATAGTTACAGCAGTGCTTCTCAGAGTCACATAAATTTGGTGTATGGATAGGAACTACTGATTCTCACACCAGCTTGGACTTGCAAGATGAATCTGATGGTTTCCGTGTTTATCTCACTCTTAAGAATGGAAAATGTTTTTAGAGGCCTCTGTGAATAGCGTCACCTTTATGCCTCAATACCATATTTACTATGTTGAACTTCAAGCTAAGACAACCAACAGAGAGATGTTAATTTATTGTCACACTGGCAACCATTAGATGAGGGAAAAATGGTAGCATCCTAAACAAAATGGCAATTTTTGAGAATGACAGCTTACTCAAATTTAACTGCCAAAAAATTCCAGGAACTGGAGCAGAAATCTAGACATTTTTTCCTGTAAGTTCATTAAGCTCAGACCAAGATTATTCTGACTTGATCAAGTCAGTAGAATGAAGTGTTTGTTTGAGAATAGAATAAGAAAATAAACATTTGAGAAACAAACAAACAAACAAAAAGGACTGAGCTTTGCCGTGATACACTGTTACAGCTGAGTGCTATCAAGTCAGACAGAGAATTTTGCCTAACAGTAATAGAGAAATAGCACTGGGGATCTCTGCATGGTTGGATGAGTAACTATGGAAGACCACTTTGCTGTTTAGTTCATGAGATTTATTAATTTTCCTAATACGCCAGTGTTATTTTATCAGTGAAAAAAAAGTTCTTACTGAGTCGTCTTTGAAATACTTACATTCTTAGTATAGAATAATTCTTAGAAAACCTCTGGTATGTAATTTTATATTTTGCTCTTTTTACTTTTTTCTGTGCTTATTATTTCTGGAGAGTGACTATGCACTGCTGGTGCTTTGCAGACATTCCTTCTGCATGGCGGCAGGTCTAGATCAGCTTGCAAACATATGTAAAGCTGAGAAACCTGCTCGGGTGGCATTCTTCTCTCTCATGATTGGCCACTTGCCGTGCAACTCCTGTCCACGTTAAGGGGAGTTGCACCCCATGGGAACTGAGATAATGTACCCCTTTAAATCAAGCAGTAGTTGAGAATGAAGATCAGTTAGAGTATCCTGAGTTTCAACCAGTTTGAAATAATTTATTCCAGACTCTTTATTTCCTCTCACATAAATTGAGAACAAATCTTGTCACATGGCAAATCAACTTTGTTCTGAGACCACAGTAGTTTCTTCTGTGGGTAGTGGGCCAACAATACTGCTTATTTTCTAACTTGATTGATCTCTCCACAGCATTGCTTTCTGATCTTTTCCCTGAAAACGTGAATTTTGTTGAAAAATGTACTTTACAACTTTTTGAGTGTTTTTGAGATCTTGTGCTTTTTGGAACTTCATGCTCTTACTGATCCATTGCATTGATGAAGCGTAACTAGTCACAGAGTGGCTTACTGATTTAAGAACTGTTTGGTCTTCCTGCAACACTAATACCCACACTAGGGATTAAGTAACAATCTAACCATCTAGTTAATCTCATAAGCAAGAGTTTGCTTTTCAGTGCTTGAAGCAAGGAGCAACCAGTTTCACCACTATTAAATAATGATGTTTTTAAACTAAAAGTTTGCTTTGCCCATTAACCACAAGATATTTATACTACATTTTTATGACTATACAATATTTATCTTATAGAACATGTTGGTTACTCATTAGTGAAGTGATAATGACTCTTTTTCACACTTCTTTTTCCACAAAAACCCCAAGACCTCTTACATGCTAATAAAACACCCCACAGGCAATTATGAGAACTGTTATTGTAAGTTGTATTAGTAGGAGAAAAAGTCAAACTGAAGATCCTAATTAGGGATGAGACAATTAAAAAAAAAAAACAAAAAAACGAAGACCTGGTGGATTTGAATTGGTTAATGTAATTTTGTCATTTTCTTCAGCTTTCCTGGTTTTACTTCACTCTTGCTTTACTTGCCTAAGTACTCTCCTTCCCATCATAGCCCTTGAGCCTGTTGTGAACTTTTAAATGTAATTAATATTGGGTTTTTCTCTTTAAGAGTCATTGTTTTTCATGGCAGATAAATTTTTATGATAAATTTAAACAATTAGGATTTAACTAACTAGTGTAGATGTAAGTTGTGCAAGGTCAGTTCTTCCTTTCCAGGAATGGTCTTAATCTATTAAGAGGCTAAACTGGGTTTGAAGTCTGAAATAGCTAACAGCATAGCTATCGTATTACCAGGTTTTCAAGGTGAACAAGAGAAACACATGCCCAGGTTTTTCCCTGTGGCAGCATTTAAGATGAAAGTTGAATGAACCACGATTGAATATTTGTGTGCGCATATTGAAACACAACGCTACAAAGAATTAATATCAATCACTATGGTTTGCAAATACGATATATGATTTTTCATATCACAGTGCTAATAAATTAAGATGTATCCAAAGAGGTTAATTTAACACTTCTAGTTTTCTGTTCTTGCACCAGAACCAATTTTTTGAACTGCTCATCCCTGTGTAGGAAATTCTTCCACTTGGGACTCCATGCAAACACAAAAGAAATAGCAAGTAGATTAAATGTTATTGGTCTCTTTATGTTGTGGCTCACTTTTTTCCTGGTACACTGAATTCTGAGTTTTCCTTTCAGCACGCTTAAAAGTACAATTAAATGAACATTGCATATTATACCATGAGAATGATAGTTAGCAACACTGAAAAAACGAAATGTCAGAAAAGTCTTAAGAAGTTATTAATGCTACACCTGACTCTTTCTGTGTGCGAACCTAACGGTTTGCAATCCACACCTGCTCACTGCATCACTTGGTTCTCACCTACGTTTCAGGAGACCACTAAAGTCAAGTTCTCCTGCATCGTCTTGTCCATCACCGCTGTTATTAATAGAAAAAGATCAAATCTTTGTTTAATAGAGAAAGACTTGGACAACACACATTGCAAACTCTCAGCATGTCTCTCATACTCAACACTGTCCAGACACACAACTAATGGTATAAAATCAACACAAACTTGTATTCTTTTTCACACAGGTTATGTTACCTTAGGCGCTTGTGAAAAATAACACAAAGGTTTGTATTGCTTGTTATTATACTTTGATGACAAATTTTTGTAACTGCATACATAAATTTGCCAGGATTTGTGTTAGGTTTCAGTAACACAAATAAATGTGAGCTAGTCAACACAATGAGCTTTGTTTTTCTATTTGGTACTGTTTGCGTACAAAAACAAAGGGCTTGTGCTGAACTTTTGCTATGAAAGTAAAACAAAGATTTGCATTGCTGTGTGGTGCTTTTAACAATGTGTCTCAGTCAAACACCACACTGCGAAGCATTATACTTAATACTTAACGTTTCCCTCTAAATGAAGGGAGAAATCAGTTAAAAACAGTACATTGTACATTCTTACAGATGAAATCATTGTGTTATGAAAGTGCATATCTTTCTACAACATGACCTTAAGCAGTAAAACCTTGTTATGAAAATGCATATAAACAAAATAATGCCCTTAATATTTGTAAACACTAAGGTCAAAATCCTGCAAATGTTCAGTCAAATGAAACCAATGTTTTATCCCAGATTTTGTGCACAAAGTATCCCACATAAAATATTCAGAGATATCCTCATCTGATTGGGTAGAATAGTTACTGCAGTTTTTAAAAGATATACTGAAGAAAGGTGTGCACCTTTAATGTAATATCTTTCATCTTTACCCCTTAAATCAAGTGTCTCTAAACCAAAGCAGTTGCTCCTTAGTCACAGCTTTGCTTGTATGTGTAAATTAATAAACTGCATTCATTTTCTGTTTATAAAACATTTTCTGTCTGAATACTTCTGTCCTTGTAAGACAATTGACTCCATAAAATGTAAAGATGATATCTTTGTACTGGTATTAATGACTATTTTATGACAAAGGTAACTAACAAAGGAAAAGACTTCAGACACAATGCTTTATCTTACAGCCTCTGCAATATATTAATTGTATATTTTACTATATTTTATGGATATTTCATATATATTTTATATTTTTATGCTTGTGTATATTATTATTTTTTTTTCTGCAAAGATGGCCATATGACAGTTTTTTACTGTAGGATAAAATCAAACCAACCCCTGTCTTGTTGAAATCAGTGTGAATTTTGTCTCTGCTTTTGATCAGTACAGGATCAGGACCAGGACCTTTCATATCAGAGCTAACAGTTTTCAGGAAATGTGGTAGAATATTATAGAGCATGAAAAAATAATTTTAAAAACCTCTGAAGAAGCAGATATTTAATATCCTTAAATATTGCACTTTCCCATTAAATAATGACACTGTAATTTCACAGTAGAGTACTGTCAACATGTTGTGACTGGTTCATTCTACCCACTCACTACCTTAAGCCCCACTTTAATATTTGTTTACAAAACCATTATGAAGGCACTTGATACAACTGCCTGCCAAGATGGAGGCAAGTTCTATACGCTGTCAGTATCCATTGCTGAGGATTTTCACAGGACCACTCTTTGAAGTTACCTTCTTTTGAAAGCAGATCTGATGTCAATGGATGGAGCAGCTTGAGAAGATTCTGTGAAGTAACAGTAATGTAGGAATTAAAAATATAGTTTGAAATTGATGTAGTTTATGTAATTAATGTATTCTGGCATGTGAAATGTGCTCAGTTTCCTGCTAAATGGTCACAGGTTATGCTCCTTTAGCATTAAGTTCTGATAAATGTGAAGCTGCTCGATGCCAAGCCAAGTTGACTTAGTGCATTTCTCTGACCTACTTTCTTCAGTTCTGTGTAGATCTGTCCCAGCAGTGTTTCTCTCACATCCCCTTCCTGCCTTTACACAGACTCTCACCTTTTCCTTCTCATTGCCTGTGCTTTCTCTCCCACCTGCATCTCTCGCTTTCTCAACGTGCAAAGCATCAGAGGAAAAAGGCAGTCTTCTCTACAGCTACAGGCTCATAATGACTCTTGGGCTAAGGAGGAATCAGCCATGTGTGACTCATTTGTGTCAGTCTTAATCGGATTAAGAGCTTCTGATCCACAGCAAGTGCATGGATGTGGCCACACTGGCCAAGCCAGCCTGTGAGTGCACAAGCCTTCCCGTGCTGTCAGCTAGCTGTCAAACATCCCCCCCAACTGTGACCTGTTTCCCCTAACTGGTGAATGAACAACCGAGTCCAGGCCATTTGGTAGGCATGCCTTACTTGGGTGAACAACTATTTTGTCTGCTGGCTGCTGGCCCCGGAATTTCGGGAGATATCTGTTTTTCTCAGGCTGATAGTGCAGGTTTGTGTGCACAGTTGTGCTGGCAGAAGTGTCCTCCTGGCTGAAGGAAAAGGTAGCACTGCAGGTTAATGTTTGCCAAGGTCAGACCTATTATAATGCAGATAGAGGCAAAGGCATGAACCTCCAGTGCTCTCCATGTTGGGCTATTCTTTGTTTTGGTGCAGCGTGTAAGAAATGTGGCTTTCTGAAGTACGATCACACTGTGCCTGAGCAGGGTTTGAACCCTGGAGAACCGCACCAGAGCAGTCTCCCTCTCCTCAGAGCCTGCCAGAGGAAATCTCCCTCTCTGCATAGCCCTAGGCCTGTTTCTCTGTCTTGTGTGCCAGAGCCTGATATGAATTCAACAGCAGTTTTATCTGCCAGCTTTTCTGGTTTTTGGATCAAACCTAGATGTCCCACATGTTATCTATCCCAATGTCTATTTAAATAACAAATCACAGATGATTAATTCTCTGCTGTCTATGATAAAAACGTTCACTTTAAACATTGCTTCATTTAAAACGTCTGAACAAAATCATGTGGAATTTGAGGTTAAAAAAAATAAATATAAAGCTTTACAGATGCAAGTGGAATCTTACCAGTGACTTCGAGGTCAAAAGAGCAGCTGTCAAACTTGTCCTTATAAGATACCTCACAGCGATAGTTCCCTGCAAAGTTTTCCTTAGCTTGAATGATATGCATCTCAAACGTGTGAATCTGAAAATGAAATATAATTGTTTATTAGTGTGGAGGCATACATTTATAAAAAGCAGAAGTTAATAGTTTTGTCTTCCAGACCCATACCAAGAGTAAGGAATAACTAGAATAAAGGGCTTTGAAAAAAACTGAATCTCACAACAGCAACTTTGATTTCCACACCACTACATGTCCTGTGCTGGGAGAGCAGAAAGGTCTCTTTCTTTTCCGAATTGGAGATCGTTACTGAAAACTGTATGGTGAACCAGGGTTAGAATCTTCTTCTCTTGAAATTCTGCCTATTGTCTCAAACAAATCGTCAAGCTCTCTTTGGAGATTTGCCCCTGTAAGAAGGAAAACCAAAGACACACCTTACTGTGACGCTCAAATGACTCCTTCAGCTGCAGGTGCTTCCCTGCTTTGCTGGCCAGGTCCATCCATTTTCCTTTGAACCACTTCACATTTGGCTTTCGGAGAAGATCTTTGGCTTCTACTTTGGCTATAAATGTAATATTCCCACCTTTTAAAAAGAAGAAAATACAGCGTGATCATTGAGGAACATGTGGTTGCTCAGACACATTTGTATAAGTTCCTTTTACCATGACTCCTTCCAGTCTGCATGTGTTAGCTCTACCATGATGACAAGAATCAGATGGAGTCACATGGGCTATGAAAATCCTGCAGTGTTATAGAGATTAATGATTTTGGGTCTGTAAGCCTTCTGCCTATGGCAATGTGAGGCTTGAGACAAAATAAGAGAGAGGAAGACTAAGCTGAGGCAAAACTCCATGTTGTCATGGGCAAATCGTTTCCAAAATTTGAATTTCCTTGCTTAAAATAAGCACATGCATTCCTAGGCTGCCAGGCAATTGTAACATAAATAAACTCCAGTCTGGAAAAGAATGCCTGGAGATCTTCATGCATTTCTATCATTAATTCTTGAAGCTGAAAAGGGAAGGGAAAGATTCTCCTGTAAACAATATTTTGGGAGGTTCCATCCTAACATTCATGGGCTCCAGAAGAGAATACAGCTAATTCCTTATATTTATTTTTCAAATAAATCTTACCAAAAATATCTTATTCTTCCCAGAAACTGAAAAAATAATAATAATAACAATAGGAGTGCATAAAAAACATATCTGCCCACCTACTAGTGTGTTCCAGTACATAGCAGACATACTAAGCATCCTGTACTGAACTTGGCACCACTGCTGCTATGGTGCTGCCTTTCTTATATTGACATACTAGTGTATTAGTATGGCTCAGAGGAGTGCAGTCAGGAAGTGAACTTCCTTGCTGTCCCCGTTTACAGTGCTCTGGCTTACTTCACAGAAAGGTCTTGAAATGCTTGAACTGGATTCCTCTGGGGTGAAATTAAAACCAAAGGAGTGCTCTGAGAGTTTACTTCTTGCGCTCCAACTACGGGAAAGTATTTAGATATGTGGGCTAGACATAATTCAGAGCAAATCCCTCAGAATGGTTATAGTAGGGATGACGGTTCCTCCCTGCCAGCCTCCTTACAGATCTGCTCCTGTTAGTCTAGTTGCTGATTTACACAAAGCTGCAGAGTATGAAAGGTGGGAATCTCTAAGCTACTGAAGGCCATTGTGTAGGTCTTCATGACGTATCAGTAGCATTACAACGGCATTACAGTACTCAACTCTCTTCTCCAGAAACTGTGCCTCTCAGCTGTTTTGCTTTGTAAGCTATTGCATTTTGAGTTGGTTTTGTATTTAAGGAATTTTTGTTTGCTTCTCTTTGTACATTCTGTTTTGCCTTCAAAGAGGGGAGCTGACATCCAGCTAAAATCAGTATCTGTAGCTGAGGGCAGGAGCTGTGCTACCTGAACTGCACATCTCTCTCTCTAGTCTCTGTGTTTGTCTCTCTGGAAATGGTTTTTTATTTTGTTTCTAAGCACTTACCAACACTCACTGTACCGCTCTGAGGTTTTTCGATGAATAAAGTGGATCTTTGGGAGTCGTCACGTTTTTCTGTCTCTTCTGGAGCTCCTTCTCCAAGAGACCATACTGAGATGCAGAGAGAGAGGGAAATATCAATTATCTGTGCATGTTTTACTCCCTCCAAAATACACTTACCTGAGCTCACTAAACTCTCTAACCCTATTACCTCTCTCTTCAGTTGTCCTGAAAGATATGTAAGTTTTTGTTCACACTGACATCCACTGCTTGGCTGTCACATTGTGTACAGTTCCTGAAAGAATGCTACATCTGCTGTGACAGAAAATGAAACTCTCAGAGAGGAAGGGAGGGCAACCTGATCAGCCAAGGTGGGTACTGAGCAAATGGAATGGCACCAGCATTCAACCATGAGTGCTTTACAGAGGCAATACACAAGGGTCAGCTCTTTGTTTTTCAGAATGGAAAACAGATGGAAGTTCTGAAAACACAAACAGCTATAAGCACACACAAAACACAGATGATGATAGTTTCTGTGGGTCTCTCTAAATCCCAAACTTAGCTGATTGTACAAGCTCATTTTTCCTTCTTGCTCACAAAATAGGCCAGTGATGAAAATTACTTTTCAGTTTTGTTCTCTTCTACCATGATAGAAACAGAGTGTTTTGGGATCAATCATTAGAGAGAAATAGTTTGTCAGATGAAAGTAATTCTGTCACATGTTCAGGCAGAGCACCTTCTCTTCTGGAAACTGAGATTTTGGATATGAAAAAGAACAATTGTAGTAAGAGAAGAAGCAGGTGAGCAGTCTTCCCAAGGCAGAAAACCGTGCTTGTCTGAACACCCAGGGCTTTGTGCCGTGCAGTTACATCTTAGCTAAATACGTGCAAAATCATGCTCAAAGCTGATTCTTAACAGAAAAGGATAGAGAGCAAGATAGTGACAGTCTGTCCATACAAAGCGAGGATCCCTCTCTCTCAAAAGGCAAAGTATGTCTCATGTTCCAAGAAGAATTTGTGGAGTCTGAATGTCACGTCTTTCTTTTCTCTTTTTTCTTTTTTTTTTTTTTTTTTTTTTTAACCTTTTGTTTTACAAGCTTGCCCTCGGGGNTTTTTTTAAGTTGTTCTAGGTAGTGCATAGGATAAACTGAGTACTGGCAGTGCTAACCTGATAGCACAGAAAAGTAGAGCAAATGTGGAAACACACATCTATACCGAACGAAGCAGGCTATGTCTTTCAAAGTAGAGCTGCATCCCCTGTTCCCTTGGGACTTCTACTTGTTTCTGAATCAAAGGTAGCTTTTTATGATTTATCCAGTGCTCTTTTGATTTTTGTTTAATAACTAGTGCAAATGATGAACTAATTAAGCAACATTTCTCACCTAGTCAAGCCCCGTTCTTGAAATTTAAAGTTCTTTTCCCATTTGCCAGAAGTGAGAACTGTCTGTCACATAGAGAGAACTGCTACGGGAACCTTTTCAACTCACGAAAATTGCCATAGATGATGAATGAAACACAACTCATGACAACCATAGGAAAATGCAACTAAACTATTTTTATCATCCAAAAGTCTATTAGGAATTTCAAAACCACACAGAAATGCTAGTTAGCTCTGCTAGAACATCTTCATCTTTAACTCTTTCAATGAATTATTGATGATGTGCCTAATACTTCTGTATATTTCTGCTTGTACAAGACACACATGTATATACACACATGTATATACACATATATGAAAACATATACACAGACAAATGCGCACACAAATATATATAGATACTAATCTATATATACTCTCTATGTAATCTAGATATTTAGATTATGCTGGTATAGTAGGCTAGCATATGGAAACAAAGTAAGAACAAATTAGAGGTACTGGTAGGAACAGAAGGATCTGACAATGCTTGGAATAGGAACTGGTCACATACAGTAATGAACCTGAGACACCGCAGGATGAAATGGAAAAAGGATATTAATAAATGAAAGAAGCATACACAGACTCATTAATTTGGTACCACATAACGCAGAAATATTATCATCACCTCTGGATATTAGCTTTTTCCTGTTTATTAAACAAACAGAACAAAACATAGGTTTGACGCTGGCTCACAGGTCTGGCATAGGCTGCTATACCAGTTCAGTAACCATGGTTGAAGTACTTGCTGCTCATTTTGTTCCAGAGGCTGCAAATCCTGAAACCACAAACGTGGATACAGTATGCGTTACCTGGCAGAGTAGGAAGAAAGAGGTTATGACTTTGCTAAGTTCTCCCCACCATCCTCTGAGCTGTGAGAAGAAGCCATTCTCCTACAGTCTCCTGGGCCTGTGTGTGGGATTCAGGCAAGCCACTGCCACCCTGTAGGCTGAGGAGGAAGGGAATCGTTGCATATCTATCCATATGGAAGTACATATAGATAGATAGGTATGTATGTATGCATCTGATACGTGTTCTGTCTGGTACTTCAGAGTATTCTCTCTCTCCTGGTTTAGCTGCTAGAAACCTATTTAAGCCTCTGATATTTGAAAGTTAATGTTTGATGCTGTATAAACTGTGGAATTAAAAGTACGTACTGTCTTTAAGAAACAACTCATTAATAATGATTGTGTCATGTAAAATTTGGACAATTTCAACATGTTGTTCAGGAGGTCTCACCTGAATCTTTTCTCTCCGCTGGCTTAGACATCCCATCTGAAAGTGAAGAGCAATGTAGATGACACCAGCTCAGAGATCACAGTTTAGCTGACCTCAGGTCATCAGGATTTTAAGAACAATGGTTCTTCATGCAAGAAGATTAGAATTAATATTTAGGACTGTTACAGTGAGAAACTATTTGAATACCAGAAAAAGGAAATGAACAGCTGAGAAAAATAAATCAGAAATCTTCCCTCCTTTTCTCTAGAAAGACTAAAATTAGTTCAATTTCCATTCAAGATTTCCTTTTTAGTAATTTATATTCAGAAGTGTTCTGTGAAGCGGATACTTTCCTCATCGTTGGGGTAGTCCTAGATAACAGATGGTTTTATATTCTTCAGTATTTATCTGAGGGGACAGTATTTTGAATTATTGAAATAGTCTATCTAGTTATCTAAGCTGAACAAAAATTATTACTAATAGTTGAAATTAGATGTTAGGGTTCTGTGATTTAAAACACCATTTATATTTTTAGCTTTAACAATGAGAATCTCTACGTATGTAAATCAATGTACTGCTGCTGACTTTTCAGATAGCATGCAGCTCATGGTTAATAATATTTTTGGAATAAATCAATAAAACGTGACTGTTTAATGCAGTGAAGACGATTAAACACATTTTTAGTTGAAATTTTTAATTATTTTTTAAGAAAGAGTAAAAGCTTTTCATTTGACATGCTACGATACATTTTTCAATGTCTAAAATCTCTGTTTCATTCACAGTTTAATCTCTTTAAGAAACATATTAAGCAAGCAATGTTAAAGTGACATTTTGCCAACGTCACATCTACCATGAATGACCCCTGTACTGTTGCTTTTCTTCCTCTGCCAACAACCAAAGGCATTTTATCTGCCATGTTGGCTGTGATGCTGAAGAGT
>VXAV01011462.1:212809-232899 GCA_013399715.1 Alectura lathami
GATATCAGTAAGTCATGCAGAAATCTTAGTAGCTCTCTGAATAACTGGATTGGACCTAAAAAGGAATGAGCAAATTTAAATTAAAACTCATAAATTCCAGCAAGTGGAAACTTGATTATAACAACAATCAACGTTTAAGATGATGCTAAAATTAAAAACAAAAGCAGAAGAACATAAAATGAATGAGTACAGGATAATGTAGTAAATTTGATGAGTCACATTTTGATCTGAAGATAAATGTATACTTTTATGTATCCTGATTTTTTTTACTAAATTCAGATATTTTTAAAACCAGAAATACTATAAAAATTATTGTGCACACATACACACACACAGTTACCGCTGTGAGCTGTTTGTTTACAACAAGGTAATGACAAGATAACAAAGATCTTATGACTCATCCTCCATTTCTTATCTTTACAGTGAACATGAAGGGACGTAAATATTTAATTTCACATAGACAATAACTACTGGAAAGAAACAGAACAGTGAAACAGACGCACAGATACACTGTATTTCCTAATTTCTGCAACTAACTTCACCTGAGACATTAAGGGAAAATTGGAGACCCCATGCTCCATTATTATGGACCAAACTTTCTTTCCTAGACACCAGTTTCACGCATTATCTGACTGTGTTGCAGAGGGCTGTCCCAGATTCCCATGTGCTGTTTCTTATAAATTACCGATAAAGGAGTTGTAACTGCTAACACACAGGTATCATACAATGACTGTGGAATTCAGCTATGAAGTTTTTCCCCTCTCATCCCCCTTCAGGTAAGTACCCAAATCTGTTATTTCTAAAACTGCAGAAACAATTTTATGAATGACTTCTACAGAAGCTAACCACCAGCTGTTTCTGTCTTCATTTCCTTATTGATTCGGGACAAATGGGGGAAACACAACTTTTCTTGTTTTGTGTATTATCCACACCATTACAAAGATTTTCTTCTGGCAGGCAAACATGAAGGAATCACTCTCACAAAATGTACTGTCCCTTAATGATGGTATGCAACAAAGCAGGAGATGCTAGGAGAAATCGCATTATCCCATGCAACAAATATATATATATTTGTGTCTTTTGAAGAAAGAAAAAAAGAAGACTAATAATATAGAATAATAATAGAAGACTAAGAAGACTAATGCTGAGTGTCTGGCATTGACATCAACATTGCTTTGCAAAGTTGATAGTTCAACTGGAGTATGACAGAAGGTCATTCTTTCTATATATTACTGTTCAGATTTTTGGTTGAATTCTTGAGGTGGCTACTGCCACTGTGAATTGAAGCTGGAAACACTTCCCATAGCAGAATCTCAAACAATTTTTGGGCCGCAAAATCCTCCTAAACAGGGTAAGCACCAAGAAAGCATTTTCACCTTCAGGAAGTACCTGTGTTGTTCACTGAATGCATAACAAAAACAATAAAACCATATGTAGAAAGACAATTGAAGTATTTGTTGTGATGCCTACCATGTTTTCTTTTTAATTCAATAAAATATAGGCTTGTAAGCAGTGGAGAGAACACTGTACATGTTCAGTTCAGGAACAAACTCTTCTCTCATAACAAAATTAAACCAAGCAGAACTAACTGCTAGAACAGCCTGAGGTAAGACCTTCATCTTTTTTTTTCCTATCATTAGGCATGCAAATTATTCCTGAATTATGTTTGCATTACCAAGATGACAGATTTGATTACTCACACAATATGTTGTTTGTCAAAAATAATTGCTCAATGCAAAGATAGCTAGCAAAATAACATGCACTGAGACTTGGTTCATCATTTTTGTATTCTAAAGAATACTTGAATCACATCTTCTCAGTGCATTGTGATTTTGCTGAGAAAAATGGCCGTGCATGGCTTTGACAAATAAATTTGCGAGTATCAAGTGTGAATCCAGTGTGTCTAAAGACAAGATTTTGTCTAGGGTTCCAAAAGCCAGAACATATTTTTAAGCAAGCCATTTCTTGATTTACCATGTAAAAGCACAACCGTGCCAAAAAAAAAAACCAAAAAACCGCAAGCATTACATCAGTTGTAAGTTAATTTTGTTCTGGTTTAACCTTTTGTCAGAATGAAAAATAAAAAGATTATCCATTTAAAAATAGCTGATGAGCTGTTTGAATTCTACTTTAGCAGGGAGAAGAAAAGGGAGTGGAATTTGACCCAGTTTTTTCAAAGTGTAACTTAACTGGAAGAGCTGCCAGCAAGATGGAGTCTAATTGCAGCAGTACAAAATATGTATTGAAAATGGAGCACATTTTACATGCACTGGTAATGGAAGAATTATGGGTTTGTTCGTAGTAGACTGTCCTCTAAGACATTTTTCAGAACTTGTAATGACCTTAGCCACTGGGCTCCCAATGGGGAAGGAAAGAGGGGTATGGAATTTCTTTTTTTTCTAGATAAATATATGATTCATATATGATTCATATGTTGTACTTTGCTGAAAAGTAGAACATGTGATATCAAGTTTCTGTGGTAGAATAGAAACAGCTAAGAATAAAGCTTAGGAGCTTTATTTAAAATCTTCCAACGTGCATAGTAACTGAGTTTAAGCAAGCGTGTTCAGCGCCAACATTCACGTTCACTTGAAGATGTCTTTCTGCTCATGCAAATCACTTGAAATTTGATCTATTCAGAAACCAGTGTGTGTAACTACTGTTGCTAAAGTGTCAGTCTTGTTCACAGAACTTTTGAAAATACTCATAATCATCCTAATTTCCTTGTGCTGGATGAGTCATGCAGAAAAACGATCTAGGAAGCTTCACATCACACTTCTAAAATTCAGCACCAAAATCATGACTTATAACTGAAGCAATCTAGAGTCAGAACAGCATTTAGGGATGTTCTCTTTACTGCCCATTTTTGAAACATGATTTCAAACTCACCTTTACCCTTTTCAGTTCCGCCGTCCTGTGGTATTTTTTGTTCTGTGTAGGAAGTACAAGTATATTTTTGAGAGGATCTTAAAGTAAAAAGAAATACTTACACAGCATTAAAAATACATCAATATTCTAGGTTCTGCTAGTATTCAAAAACCATGCTTAAAGACTTACTGTATACATGTATGCAAAGTTTACAACTGTAATCCCATAAATCATTTGTTACAGGTACATGCATATCAATACATTTTCTATGTTTTGAATGAGTCACAGAAAATTGGTGTTCTCATACTCACTGGAAGCAAAATACTTAAGTGTTTTTTTTTTTTTTATTTTTTCTGTAAGTAGCAATTGTTAGTCTCTTGCATTTGGTGTTATATGCAGAAGCCTTTGAAAAAAATTGAATAACATAGTCAATGTGAATGGGCTTGAATCAGACATGAGATACTGCCAAATACTAATGGTATCCAGAGCTCCATTCCCTAACTGATTTATCCTTAAAACAGTACACAGCGAGAGTGTATTGAGAGTGTTCTTGATTATTTCTCATTCTCTTCTTCGTTATCGCTATCTTTCCTAGGCTTTTTGATTTGATCTTGATCAGAATTGTTGCTAACTTGTCATGTACTCCAAAGAGTTGTATGTGAAATATCTCCAACATTGTACGTGCAAGAAAACTTGGACTGTAGATTCAGTAAAATCAAAATTTATAAATTCCCTCTATTATTCCATTATTGGATTTTTATTAATATGGCTATTGCCTTCAGTTTCCTGTCTCATAAAATTTGTGTACAAGGCCATTTAAAGGCTAGTCAAGTCATATGAATTGTACTGTCTTCAAAGTATAAACACTCAATACTCTTTTTACAGTGAAAAATGACTTTGTGTGATGAACTTACCTGTTAGGGTCCTGGTATACCGTGGGTTTAAATGCAGGTCAATGGATTAACAATGTCAAAATAGATCTAAGATAGCTTTTGTGTTATGGAGGCAACATTTCCAAGAGCCGGGGGATTTTATTTCTCTTTTCTTGCTCACATGTGCATATCGTAACTATGAAGGTAAAACTTGAAATGAGGAAGGCAGGCCCATATTCTGTGAGTGTGACAGACCCTTCGCTGCTTCTGGTCGCTAGAAATTTCCAAGCTCCAGTTGTTAGGAACATTGTTTTCTATCTTGGCCAGATGGTCAAACCTGTTCCTTTTTAATGGTGATTTTGCCACTGTAACACATTACTTCCCCACTAGTAACTGGGATTTGGAGAATTCACTGTTCTTGGAAGGTGGTAGCATGTTTAAATCCCATTTGAAAGCCTCATTCAGGGCTGAGTATACCAGCCTGAGATTTGAAATTGACACTGAGATCTAGAAGGAGCTCTTACAATGGTTTCCCAGAAATTTCCTGGTATCGTGTAAAATGCTGATTATGTCCAATGAACTATTTATGTGTTTTGCCATTTGGCTTCTTGAACAACTAACTTCCCTCTTTGCGTGATAGCCCTCAGGAATCCACGATGACAGCATCTTGGTTCATATAGAGGGAGGCTATGAGAAGTGGCTGTCATTTCCAGGTTAGCAATACTCCTGCTTGTTTTGTGCTTAACCATAAAGTCCTGCTGATGCCCTGCTTATTTTACAGAAGACTGTAAAATGTAGAGGCATGGGGAGGAGGAAGGTGCTAAGAGAAATTATTTTAGTTTTGATCCTATGTATTTAAATGGAAATGAAGAAGATGATATTTATTGGGTAAGGTCAGCAAATGCTTTAATGTAATCCTTCAAAAACTGTATTCCTTTCTCTCTACAGAAAGTAGTTTGTCACTTCAGTCTTACTTAAAAGTTAAAGTTGATGAAGAACATGAATTGAAGTATGAAGTGTATCTACCCAGAACCTCAGCGTGAATATTTTGAAATATCAGCTGAACATATTTTACAGTTGAGTAAAATATAATAACAATCATGACTGAAATATTAATTTTCATTGTAAATATTTATAATATGAAAGAGGTCATCCTATCATGAAAATATTATATGAATTATTTAAACATGAAATAATTGTGGGAAATGATTCTACTGCCTTCAGACTTTGTCTTTTTTTTAATGAAAGAATGTGTCATTTAAACAAAAATGCCTTGAATCAGCTTCGTAAAATGCCAGTTTGTAAGATTGTAAGTAAATGCATGTTTAACATGTGAACTGAAAAGTATTTATTCTGTTTAGTACTGTTGCTCATGTAGATAAAGAGAGAATAAACCCACCAGATAGTTAAATTAGACAAGTATCACATGTATATGTATTAACCAGCTTCTGAGAATATAATACAACTTTTTCAATGCAACTCAGATCCACAAGGCTTCCATACTTTTCCATCCCCCACTAAAGAAAATGTAGCAGCTTTGCACGAGCTTCAGCTTTACCTGAAACTCTAGTCCTTATGCATGAGTTTCACCTCACCTAACTTTGCCTTCTCTGAAGGCATTCAACCACTGCAATCTAGACATCCGGACTTGTTGAGGCAATCACCTGGACATAGACAGCCAGTGACATTTTAGATACATTATGTAGGAAATGTCCATTAGATGAGCAGATACGACCCAGGATCAGCTCCACTGGTTACAGGTGGAACACTCTGGGCCACCCTAGACAAGACATCAAATCTTCAGATGGATAAAATTAGGTGAGATTAATCCCATGCTTGATACTGCCATATTTACTCAAAGTGTACCTTCAATGGGAAATGACAGGGATTTTTTGGTAGCTAGATGTTCAGCATCAAGGAAGACAGAATAATTTAGCTACAGAATTTAAGCAGTTGTCATTTTCCTGTATGCTGAAGGGAAATGTACAGGAAAATGTCCATTTGCATCATTATGCAAATATCAGGTATCTCAAACAAAAACTGAATCTGAAAATCAACAGTCAGGCAACATTAAGTGAGAATATCTTATTTGGGCAGGCTGTGTTACCATTCTTATCGTCTCCTTACTTTCAAAAGTACAATGAACACAAAACATGTTATGGCTATGCAGTACCTAGTCTCATGCATTTTTCTTGTTAATATTACAACATTAATTAACATTTTTACACTAACCTGGAGGTGGCAGTGCATTTTCAGTTTCAGTCTCTGAAAAATGAGGAAAGAAGACAGCTATTGAGTGTCAAAAAAAAAAAAAAAAGCAAATATTTTTCACACTTTTGGCATATATTTTTTGAATTTGGACACAGTTTGGGTAAATCTAATATTTCAAAGCAGCTCTCAAATTCTGTTGACTTTCACGCAAGCACTGTTTGGCATCTTTAGGGTGACATAGTCAGAAGTCTAAAGCTTATGTGCTCTGAAAAGAGGGAACAACACTTTTTCAGTCTGGAGTGATACAATTCTTGTCTACCTGCATGTTTCCATGTGAAGTTATATATAAGTGTACCGTAGAACTTTTCTGAACATTTTGGCAAATCCTGTCTGGAAAGAGTTCTAGAATGCCAAGGAATCTGAACTGAATTTCAGGTTTGGGTCGGATTTGTTAAATCCGTTTGGTCCTGAACGTATACTTACATGTTTAACTTACTAAACCAACATCATAATTGATATGCTTATGTCAGATGACACTGTATGTTTGAGCAAATTTTCCATCAGCTGGAGTAGGACCTATAAAGTCCTAATAGGACTTTAATTGTGATGCTTAATGGGTACCTTAATTGAGGAGGATCATGCAGGAGGATCATGCACAGAGAATCCAGAGACCTCATTTTCCCCACACCATCAGAACTAGAGTTCAGTATTCAGTGCATTACTTTTTAATCTAAATCACTACCCTTTTCAGCTGTGTGATACAGAATCTGGTGTTTCTATCACATTTGAATGTTTTCCTTAGGGATGTCATGTGCTCTGATCTGAAAACACAAGAACAAATTAACTAGATAAAGCTGATTTTTTAAACTGCTAAAGGAATCTTATTGTCTGTCAACCTATAAAAGCATTAGGACTCTAGACTGGTTGCAAATAGGAATATTTATTGGAGATAGTGCTTTGACTTATAGTTAACTACTTGCAACAAGCAAAGATTTAAAAGGTTGAAATCCTTAAGTGTAACAGTAGATGGCTGATACCAACCTTTGTCATGCTATGGGTATTAACCTTTGGGACCCCATCTCAGGTCATATTCAGGAAATAAAGTTTCAGTTTCTACCACACAGAAATGCTGGTAAGGCTATTCCTTTGCACCCAGGTCTAAATATAACTGAAACATACTTCATTCATAACAAATTCATGTAATGTTTAAAAGGAAGAATGCTGTTAGTGCAAAGATAATTTTAGGCTGTGTGTGTGAATGCAATATGGTTTAGGAACTTCCAGTCACATACACAAATGCTAGAAGAAATCATTGTAGGTAGTCCAAACAGAACCCTGACTAGTGGGAAAGGGCACAGTGCTGTAAGCCTGGTGACAGCACATATCATAGAATAAAAAAGAAAATGTATATTAAAGAACAACAGACACAGAGTCTAATTAGAATAAAACAGCTTTACCTAGTTTTATAGAAATTTGTTTCTCAGCTCTACCTATTAACATAATAAATTTTGCTTTGTGGCCTTGGAAAATATGAAAAGTTCCATAAGGAATAGTAAACATTGGAACATCACTCCTTCACTACCATGAAATTTCTGACTGCTCCCACTGAGAATAAATAACATCTCCATGGTACCAGAATAAAACTGTCGATGTACTATATATTCAGGATTTAGGTACAGCTGTTCCACAAAAGTTTTGCTTTGCAGTGATGGAATACTGTCACCCTTCATGACCAAAACTCAATATTCTGTGCATTTTTACAAATACACAAGGTTTCCTATCACACAGTAGTGTTCGTCAGAAATCACGTATCTTTTCAGTGTTGGCTTACTTATCAGTAGATACAAGTATTATCCAAAAACTACAGTACAGTCCAAAATTAATCTCACATATGCATATATACAAGGAGGTACTCAAAACCTGAGCAGTGTAATGGGCAACATGCTCTACTTGCAGGGAGATTGGACTAGACAATCTCCAGAGATCATTTCCAACTTCAACTGTTCTGAAGTTCTGTGATGGGAAGATGACTGAGGCCAGACCTGGAAGTTAGCAGTTTCTTTCCTAAACCACAGCTTAAGGCTGTTCAGATTATTGCTAAGATAAGAGGCAAAAACTGAAGTGAGAAGAGAGACCTGAAGCATGGAGTGGGAGGCAAAAATAAAGGGAGAGAGTTCCAGGCATTGGAGGTGGCAAAGACGTGGGAGATACTTCATCATAATCTTTTGGCCATGCAACCCCTTTCATGGTCATGCAGGGCTTACAGTTCCATTCCTGAGGACAGCCAGGAAAAACCCATTAATAGCACCGAGTAGTTTCCACCTCCCCAAAGAATGATAGCCCTCTCTGGCTGACCTCTGCAACAGGCTTGTCAGCCAGGAAAAGGTTCTGTGCACTCAACAAGCAGCTTACTGTTGTGGTCTTTCCCTAAGATGTATGCCATTCTCAACAACCCCATTGCCTAATATGGTGCTCTGTCAAGGCATTGTCAGGGTGCTGATGGTGAAGGAAGAGGAGGCACTCCTCAACCCCTTGGGAGAAGAAGCATTCTTCACTGGGTTGGAACAAGCCTATTGAGCTACAGGGAAAGGAGGCCATTGAACGTTCATTGAATGGAATGTCAATCCAACATTGACATAATGTCAGCTTGGTCTTCTACTGAGCAACTAAAGTTAATTTCTATCTCACAGTTTCTGATACAAAAAGTAATGGTCTCCTCTATGTAGTTCTTAATTTAAGAAGCCAAGAATGGTGCATTTCAGTGGGTTGTGTCTAGCTAAACACAGACCTTTGTTTATTCATTGGATTTGAAACTTCTGAAGCAGCTGACCATATATGACTACAACAAGAAAAGGAATTAATTTAGCAGTGTTTTCTACATGGCTGCTAAGAAGGGGTAATATTGAGAAGTATAGCTAGCAAATAAAGTGAAAGCACAAGTGTCACTTAGGATAACATCTCCAGAAATGCTTTCATGTCTCAGCCATGTCATGAGATGCATTCAGGCTCCAGTTTGACATAGGATATGAGCACTTAAAGCCAAGACATTTTTTATTTGTGATGTATAATTATACATGCACACATACACCCTTGAAAATCAGCAGGAGATGCAATATGACCCATTACCAACAATTTTCCATCAGTGTTCCATATCTACCATGTTATATTTTTCATATAAAACAAGACTTAAAGTCTCTTGCTGTGGATATAGATAACTAAGCTTTAAAAAGTTCCATGAGCTAAAATTATGGAAATGCTTAAGAACTATGTTAAATTGGGACTATCATTATTTAAAACTTCAATTCCATTTTAGGTCTGGCTGCACTGACATCCAACCTGCAAATAACCACAAGATTCTTTGGCAGGGAATTGGCAGGATGCTTATGTGTAGTGGACAGTTTTCAAAGGCTCTAAATCCCCTCTTCCACTGTCTTCTATCACAGCAACAAGCATAGAAACTCCCTAACATCATATGTATTACCTTTCACATTGAAGTGTAAACATAATCAGGCATGCTGACAGTTCTAAAAGAGTCCCCAGGTCCTACTTCACTACTGTGCTGGAATATCCCAAGACTTGCATTTGAGAGCTGCAGGTTATCTCCAGCATACTGGGAAAGAGGTCTGGCTATGTAACTCTTCTAATCTTGTGACTCTGTACTCATGACCAGGTCTTTTTTGGGTAGGCTTATGCAGAGTGCTCAATGATTTTGGAAAACGAGTAATGTGTTTTTTCCATCCCTTAGGTGAAGAAAATGGCCTTGAGCATGAAATCAGGGCTTGCACAAAGTCTAAAGATAGCATTTCACGATCCCTGGGCTGGAACATTCAGAAGAGGGAGGAGGAAAATCTTCTGCATTTATTTATTCCTAGAGTTAAATGTAGATTGGTTACAACCCAGCAAAGACTCTGGTATGAGCAGCCAAGAGATTTGGGATCTCACCCAGTCTAACCAGAGGGCTTACTCCCATTTACCTGAAAAGGAAACCAAGACTATAGCTGCATCACCATGGAAACAGGTATGATATCTGTCTGTGCAACAGCACCATATTAAAGTGACTTTCATATGTCAAAGAGCACGAGGATAATCACTTAATGCTTTTTGTCACAAAGGCCTGTCAACTTGTGTCAAATTTAAGCAGGTGGATTAAGCTTGTGGACATAGCTTCAAGGGATCAGACGAATATAACTATTACGTCGGCATTCCTAAAGTGCTGACTCTGCTTGTCAAACAGAAATAGACAAAATACTGGTTTGGTGAGAGAGCATGGCTCACCCCAACCCTTGTGCAGTTGTTGTGCATAAGGATTCTTCTCTGCGTACAGCTACTTCTGCGGACAGTTCCAGTCAGACTGGAAGCTGTAAACTATAACAGTAGCTGAAATCATTATTATTATTATTTATTCATTTATTTTAAGATAAAGCTACAGAAGAAATTCCAAAAACACTTCAGTCCTAGTCCTGAGAGCAAAAATGATTTAGACTTTAATCTAGAATTCAGTCTAAAGGTCTTAAGTGAAAAAGCAGTGGTGCTCTTATGCCTCGCCTACATTACTATTATTGTGGTCAACAATGTGATGGAGTCAGAGGGATAAAATTTTTAAAATATTTCTATTTTCTCTTTCCAGTCATAGTGACAATATAGGCAGATAAGACTGTCTGTTTTAGCTCTCTATGACTGTTTCTGATCAGACATGAAAGCAGCAGCCTTAGGTTAAATGTTGTCTCTTATTGCAAACAAATTGAACATACCAGCATGTTCATTGAAATCGCAATTATTTGTTTATTTCAGCAATTAAAATCTTCATAATCCAGTAATGCATCTTCAGGTGTGGAAAGGAAGAGAAATGAACTTAATTAAGAATTTGCTTCAAAGTTTAGCTTTATACATGATTAAATTCAAAACCGTTCCTAATGAGTTTCAGCTTGGGGGAAAAGAAAAGCAAAACCAAGAATAATAATTAGTCCTAGCATACATTCTCACTTACAATACTCCTGTTTCAGGAATTGTCCATATACTTCCAATAACATAGGATTTTAGGTGCCACAGGATCAGATCAAACCACCATATGATGAAAGCAGAAAGTTTCCTGATTAAGAAGGACTAACAGACTGAGTGAACAGTTGGAGCAAAAAGCCCAGTAACAGTGAAGTCTGTGCAATGGATTTTGTCTTCGTTGCCATCTGTAAGTATAGTGGTGCATAAAACAACCACCACTTGGGTAGTGTTTGTGGTCCTTGTGACTCCCATTCTCCTATGATGATGTTATTAAATCAACATGTAAGGTTCCACAACTTTCTAATTTCTTATGAGAACTTTGCTTTCATATAGAACTTTATTTTCATTAATCACTAAAGAACACTGTAACCATGACCTTCAGCAACAATCCTTAACAAAATCCCTTAACAAAATCTATGTTTACATAACTGTATTTGTGCAAGTAGACTGTCCAGTAAAGGACTACATCATCCATGCATAAAAATAAAAACAAACATATCTCATCTCCAATAGGAAGGAGGGAGCCATCATCACTTAGCACCCTCATCAGATGGTGCAAGACTTTCTTGGCAAGCTCAAAGTTGCATGCGTACTGTAATGGGGAACTAGGAGGCTGCCAAGCATTGACAGTGTTTAAAATAGAAAAATAAAGTTAAAGTTGGTGGCTTTAATCTAGTTATCAAGTTATCATGCTTTCTCAAGTTCATTTTTAACCTACTCAACCCACAATTTCTATTATATCTGTCTTCTGTTAGTTCTTATCGAAGAAATTAATCCATAAAAATTGACTGCTGAGCACTTGTGCATCTAAGAGAAAAAGTATTCATGCTTGTATTTCACAGATCACAGACTGGCAGTAGGCTATGATTTGAGGGCAACACTTAGCTGATTTTTTTTTTTTTTGATTTTTTTTTTCTATAGAGCAGTTTTCTGATTTATTCTGTCATTAAAAACAAACCCCTGTTTTTTAACTTCCAAATCAGAAATTTTTGCAGTCATTCCCACAATACTATAGTCCTGCTATGAGTATTTGCTCTGCCTTTTTCTACAGTGTATGTTAAAAATGTCCGGTTAAGGTCTGTGAGCTGATCCACGCTGTGCTCCTAAACCTGATGGTCTGTATTTTATTTGCTAGCGACCTGTAAGTGGCGCTGCTGGCCAACAACATTGCCCGTGTCCGGCACTGCTGTCCTGGATCCCGGCCCAGATACGTCTGTTTTCCAGAGAGCAGAGAGGAAGCAGAGCAGGTCTGATTCTTGTCTTCAGGTTAAACGTGAATCTGGCTCATAGATAAAAAGTTAATGATCCACGCTTTAGTATTTGCAGGGGTAAAAGACACAAATCCATGGAAAGCCAGATTTTGTTAGCTCCGATGTTCCAGAGACAAAATGTATGAACACGACACAGTTTGATTTCTTTAGGTTAATTGAATGTTGCAACATACTTTTTATTTACTAAGTTGCCTATATAATAACCTATTTCTTGCTGCAGGTGCTAATAATAAATCAAGCTTACAAAATGATTCCTAGCCCAGCCAAGTGAAATTCTGCTTTAAGTACTCCAAATCTAGTTAATCTTTTGTTTTGTATTTACCGAAAGCAATTAAGTCACTCATCAGAAAAATATGACCACATGTTAAAAAGTATGGCAATAGACTTTTTTTTCCCAGTTTTGTATCTTTCATTGCAATAGCTCGTTTATAATTTTTCTGTGAAAACAAATGCTTTCACTTAGTTCAAGAGATTCCCTGGGGAAAAATGGAAGCAAAAGGCACCACCTGGTACCAGAGATAGCAGAACATTGAGGAAAGCTAAATTCCTTTCTGAAAGCTGCAAAACATGATAAAGTGGACCAAAGGTTATTGGATGAAAAGCTTCGGAAAACAACTGCTGCTTGGGAACTATGTTAATTTATTACACACATTTAGCAATATATTTTCAATCACAATTGCACTTCTAGTTACAGCAATAAAAGTAAAGGGCCAGTTGTACTGAGTGTACATAACCGTGAGAACTTCCTTTCAGATAATCCAGAAATTTCCAAATTGACAGGAACCATTTTGCTAATTTAGAAAAAATATCTTAACTCTTGCTTGACCCAACTCATAACACCTTGTTTTGCTGAGCCAACCTGAAATATTTCACTCAAAATCAAGGAAGTCAATCACACTGTTGTTTTGTGTTGTGGACCCAATTCTCTGCATAACTGGAGTGAGTTCCACAAAGTACCACATCTCTGGCGCACTTGTCCCAGATTGGTCCTGAAAGTCATGCGAGTATGTGCCCATCAGTGGGAAACCATTCCGCTTAACTATTAGGAGAAATGAGAGCATCAGCACAAGTCTGTGGTGATATGAATTCATGTAACCTATTTCAGGAAACGACAAGGAAACATTTGAGATGTGTTGATAGGTTTCATTTTAATCAAATTTCTGAATAAAACATTTCAGCAATTTAAAATGAAAATTTGTTGGTATTCCCTTTCCATAGTTCTTGAAATGTCAACTCTTCTTTGAAGTTCAGGGCAAAAGCAAACGTGTAAATTTGGGGATTTTCCCATGAGTGAATTTCTCAGCCTCTTATCAGCTCTTTGCCAAAGTAATAAATACTACAGCTGTGTCTAAGCACTGTCACCAGTTTGTCCAAATACTGAAAAAGAACGAAATGTTCTTCAAGTCTGTTTGACAGTGGGTGACAGATAGTCTGATACTCTATAATCTTTTCAAGCAGGAAGAGTCTTCTCAGACTTCCTGCATATAAGAGCAGTCTCTTGAAATCTGCACTTGTATTGGAGTATTGAGACTCCTCTTAAGAGACAATGTCTTACAGAATGGTATTGTAACAAGGAACCATGGCACAGGGCTGTCAGGCACGTAGATGATTAGAGGTCATTTCAAATATCATCACTGTTTCATTACTTATGTCTACCTGATGCTAACAATACTAATTTTCAGCCATCAGGCTTGTCGGAAAGAAGTCAGAACCAACACTGTAGCATTTCTGCTGAATTTATTTATCTTTCTTCACTCAGGATGAAAAACAGTATCCACTTTCTTTGTTTACTAAGGATAACTCAAGTTCATGGATTATGAAACTTAGAATCATAGAATCACAGAATCACAGAATGGCTTGGATCAGAAGGGACCTTAAAGCCCCCCCAGCCCCAACCCCCTGCCGCGGGCTGGCTGCCACCCACTGGGTCAGGCTGCCCAGGGCCCATCCAGCCTGGCCTGAGCACCTCCAGGCATGGGGCACCCACAGCTGCTCTGGGCAGCCCCTGCCAGGGCCTCACCACCTTCTGACCACAGAATTTCTTCGTAATGTCTTATCTAAGTCTACCTTATTTTAGTTTAAAGCCATTACCCCTTGTCCTACCATTACACCCTCTGATGAAGTGTCCCTCCTCAGCTTTCCTGTAAATCCACTTCTAGTACTGGAAGGCCACAGTGAGGTCTCCCTGGAGCCTTCTCTTCTCCAGGCTGAACAAACCCAGATCCCTCAGCCTTTCTTCAAAGGAGAGGTGCTCCAGCCTCTGAGCATCTTCATGATCCACCTCTGGACACACCCTAACACCCTAACAGGTCCATGTCTTTCTATGTTGAGGCCACAAAAAACAAAACAAAACAAAACAAAAAAAAAAAACAGAGAAAGAAAAAAGTCTGTGCATGTACCTGGGATTGCCTCAACCCAAGTGCAACACCTTGCACTTGGCCTTGTTGAACCTCATCAGGTTCTTGTGGGCCCACTTTTCAACCTGTCCAGGTCCCTCTGGATGGCATCCCTTCCTTCAGGGGTATCAACTGCACCACTCAGCCTGGTGTCATCAGCAAACTTGCTGAAGGTGCACTCGATCCCACAGTCTATGTCATTGATAAAGATGTTGAAGATCCCCAGACCCAAGACAGACCCCCTGGGGGACACCAATTTTCACTGGCTCAGAGCTGTTGACCACAACTCTCTGTCTGGGACCATCCGACCAATTCTTTACCCACTGAATAGAAATTTAGGGGTTTTGCTATACAAAGATTATTTGTAATTAGGTCTGTAGAAGAACTTTTCAAAAAACCTGACTAGTAATTCAGGAAAGAATGTATCAGAATTGCAGTATTGCTGATACCTAACACTAATAGAATCTAAAATTACCCTAAATTTCGGAAAATTACTTACTTAATGGGATTTCTGTGTACTGACCATGTGATATGAATATTTATTGTGGCTCAGATGTTTGGAATTAAGTATTGTACTGAAAAGCATTTGGGAGCATTTTGCACATGTGGAGAGAAATGGCTTTTGCTGTACGTAAGCATTTAGGAGAGCTAAGGTATCAGAGACATATGGCACTAGGCAAATCTGTGGTGGATCACACACCAATGTTTATGTACATGACAGTCACGTATGCCCCTCTGTGGTTGTTAGGCATACTAAATTACATATGTCCCTCTGTGTTAATACAATTTCATTTTCTACCTCTCAATCTCATTCTGAAGTATTGAAGGAAAACATCTGATAACTGTGAGAATTATAAGCCTTCAGTTTAAAAAATCATTTAACTTTTCCTTTAGGGAAAACAACATCGCAGTATGTTTGTAGACCAACTGTGAAGGTTTGCGTCAGTAAATCAGTTAAGTGATATGTATAAAAGAAAGCTCTTACAAAGCATCACAGCAGAATGCGCTTGAGACTCTGTTGTGACTAAGTCAGATATGCTGAATATGCTTTCTGTCCAGCTGAAAAAAAAAAGCTGTTGGATAAGAGAAGAACCTTCATTGCAAAACATGGAAATGAAAAACAAGGGCAAAGAAAAAGGGGCAGAGGACAGAGGTCAGATTTCCCCTTTAAAAATAGGGCTAAGGAAAGCTTAGATGAAAGATTAGTAAGGCTGGAGGGAATGCCGTGGAAAAAATGTCGTCAGGCATCTGACCCTCAGTGCCTTCACCAAAGTCTGCATCTGTGGAGGAGTGGCAGTCACAATGTCCATTGGTATTACGGCTCCTCTTTGGGTCTAAAATAAGTTTTTTGGCCTAGATACTATGTTCTTATAAAAACAGATGGTACCAAGTGTGCTGTGTTGTGTGTCTGTATATCTGCATCTATGTGAATACTGCAGCACGAGACCCAGAATCTATTAGTCACTGAATTACTCCATTTGCATGGCATTTCTTGTGTGACTGTTCCTAGATATCTCTAGCTACAGACATTCTCCATATCGCCATAGATGACAACTATCCAGCAACTGTGTCTTACTGCTCTTTCTGGCACTCTTAACTGATTTACTTTCCACTGGCACTCTGGAGTAGGTGAGGACTAAGGAGCAAGACCTGTACCACTGGCTGAACCAGTAAGTTTTTCATCTGAGGTTTCTTTCAGGTTTCACTGCAACTGTATTGAGTTTAATTTCATCACAGCTTCAGAGTTGTGAGAGGAGACAAAATTTGGAACAGACTTTTGGGCTGGGTTTGCATTCTGGCTGAGCAAAACATGGCTCCAGCTGAAGGAAAAAAATAACAATTTGCGCTGCTTTGTGATTTGGTCAACACCTAAAATATTGCATCCAGTTGGTTCTGTAACAAGAACTGGAGTAAATGCCTCTGCAATTTATGGCAACGTACTGAGAGTTAAAGTTATAAACCTGTATGAAAAGGCAACCTTTCTTCATCTGTGTCTGCGTGTTACTACAACCTACTCTTGGCATTTATTACCAGAATTAGGAAGGTATTCTGAGCCTGTAAGTCACAATGAGTGTGTATTTTAGTATAGATGCCTCTCAGAAAGCATCTTGGTGTGATTGAATGCTTTCAGACACTCACTAAAACCACCATTTGATCTTATGGAGAATTAAATTAGAACAGAGCTTTTTGTAATAATCACCCGATCAAAATAACTTGCTGTAGCCACCACATACAAGGGCAACTGCCCTAAGAAGTAGATCACATGCTACTTTCAATTAGACATAGGGCCAGGGGATAGCAAATTATGTAAGAAATTCTTCCTAATCTCCAGTGAAGGGAGAGCAATGACTCTCTTGAACACGTCCCACTGCTGCAAGGCAGGATTCCCTTTTATGCTGTGGTATCTGTACACTCTTGGGAATATGGAGATGGGATGTAGGGGGCCTCTCAGTATGAAATTAGTCATCCAGCCATGCTCCTACGTCCTGGTACTGCCACTTTGTGCACTGCGTGACAGTCACATTCACTGATGTGCTCACACATTACCTTGCTCCTCTGGGTCTTCCCTGGAACAAACAAGTTTCCTCCAAGACAAAGCCTGGGGCAGTTTTTCAGATGCTTTATTCCTTCAACATTGTCTGTAGGCAGCACAGCTGAGACTGTTCCATCACTGATTTTCTGTTCAACAACCTGCTGTCACTTCTCTGGGAGGTCTAACATCCTAGATCAGCCCCCATCCAGCATGACTGCACTGCAGCGTCTAAGGGTGGTCTCATTGAACACCATTGTGGCTAACTGTGGCCACAGGTTCTTTTGGCACTTTTAACTGAAAATACACCGAAGAACACTTGGCCAAGTAAAGGACTTTGTGTGTGACTGGTTTTCTTCAGAAGGCAGTTCTAAGCAGCTTGGATGCAAGCTGCCTGCACTGCTTAGCCTGAGTCCCACTGACCACTCTGTGGATGCCATTAGCAATGCAAACATAGATAATGAGGGAGAGCAGCCACAGAGAAACCACCCCATTTTGTGAATGCTGCAATTTTTTATGTTTTGAGAGGTCTCTGAACAGAAATCTGTCTTCATACTTCTTAAACCCACAGTTACCTTCTTTCTACTCCTGTAACATCTCAGGAAGCAGTGAAGATTGACTGAAGCTGTCATGAGAACTTTCTTGCTAGAATATCTTCCAAAGCCGCGTATCCTTGTCAGGCACAGAACTGCATGCTGGCTCTAATTCACTCTATTCTATAAGAGTCTTCATCTTTGCTGATCCACCTGCTAGTTCAGTGAGCTTAAAGAACTATAGCTGCACCTGGTAAATTAGGGAGTGGAACTTCCAGAAGGAGGAATTCACAGAAACTTCCCAGGTTATCATGTGTTTTGTTGAACACATTATAGAATATTCATAAGTGCCTTATTACTTAACATAAAAAGTGCTTCTACTTGATAGTTTGAAATGTCCTCGATGTAGCCACTCATTCATTTAAAAGCTTAAAGCTGTTTTAGAAGCTGAGCCTAAGTTAGGGGAGTTAAATCAATTAATATTGATTTGAGCAGGAAAGCAATCTACCATTTTCTCTCACTAATGTAAAAAAGACATTTAATTTTGAACTGATTTAAACGTTCAGCTTAGCTGTGAACTAAAATGCATTGACTCTTTCTTATCAGACAGAGCAACTAAAAGCAGATGGATCTTCCAAGTAATAAAAAAGTGGCAGTAGTAGCACCCTTTTTTTACCAGCTACCCTGCTGATCAGCCAGCAGATTACAGAAGGGTGTACCCTCCTTTGCCCCAAGGAATCTGATGCCAAATGCTTATCTACTGAGGCAGTACAACCTGGTCTCACACGCAAATAATGCTGGAGTGGAACACTCCCCTTCTCTTCGCATAAAACTTGCCATTGCTGAAATCTTGTAAACATTAATTGGGCAAATTATAGAGAATAACTCTGCAGCCTTATTGTTCATTGATATTCAGGTGCTGTAGCATACCCTCCTAGTTTCTATCTGCCGCTCCAGGAAGTTGGAGATCTGCAGTCACAGGTGCTGAGTCATATCTGCCGGTCCCAAATGGATATTTCTTGTATCCTAGAGTGTCTCATAGGGCACTAGGCATCTATGTTTAGGCAACTACTGACTGCTCAGCTGAACAGCAATCTGGGCTCCGCTGACTTCAGTGGGAACAGGGACAGCTCCACTTGCACACACTCCATTTGGGCATCTGGTTCCTAATTTGGACTTTTTCCCTTGCAGCGTAAAGACCATCAGGTTTTTTGTATGATTGCAAGCTTATCAAAATTTTCAATGGACAGTCTTGGACAGTCATGTCAAATCAGTCTTTTCTTCCTAACTCCCAAAATACCAACATCTATTCAAATCAAAAGAATAAAATCTTCTGGTGGTCATAAAAGTACATCTAAATCCCCCAGTGAATGATAGAAAACTGGCTTCAGGTATTTTCATATTGGTTGCTAATAGCAGTGAAAAAGAGAATTTTTTTCTGGAGTCTTCAGGAATGGCACATCAGTAGAGACTGAAAGCAAGGT
Source organism: Alectura lathami (assembly GCA_013399715.1). Lineage (NCBI taxonomy): Eukaryota > Metazoa > Chordata > Aves > Galliformes > Megapodiidae > Alectura > Alectura lathami. The sequence continues at coordinate 231,973 of VXAV01011462.1, forward strand.
GAGAGGGACAGATGGGAGGAGAAGTGGCTGTGACTCAGCTACACAGCTCCTCAGGCTCAGCAGACAAAGTTACTTGTGATGAGACAGAAGGCTCAATAGCTGGATAGAAACTTAATGTTTCTATCCTTTTGCCTTCTCCTTTCTTTTGCAGATGGTTATCATAGAGTCACAGAATCATAGAATGGTAAAGGTTGGAAAAGACCTCTAAGACCATCTAGACCATCTACTCCAACAGTTAGCTTAATACCACTATGCCCACAAAACTGTGTCCCTAAGTGCCACAGCTACACGTTTCTGCTACACCTCCAGGGAAGGAGACTGCACCACCTCCCTGGGCAGCCTGTTCCAATGCCTGACCATTCTCTCAGAGCAAAGTTTTTCCTAATATCCAACCTGAACCCCGCCTGGCTCAGCTTGAGGCCATTCGCTCTCGTCCTGTCACAGTTACCTGGAAGAAGAGGCTGACCCCCACCTCACTACAGCCTCCTTTCAGGCAGCTGTGAAGAGAAATGAGGTCTCCCCTGAGCCCCCCCTTCTCCAGAACAGCCCCAGTTCCCTCAGCTGCTCCTCATAACACTTGTGCTCCAGGCCCTTCACCAGCTTTGTTTACGTTCACTGAAAAGCCTCATTAGTGTCTGAATGAGAACAACCTTTCTGTCCTCACTCTGAAGCAATTATTACATTATGGTCTCCAGTTCAATGGAATCTCTGCATTTTCCTGAGTTGGAGTCTAGTATTTGGCCCTATGCCAAGAAAAGTTTCCCTAGATAACTTCTTGTTAAACTTATTTTGCACTTTCAGTTTAAGGAACCCCTTGGATCTTCCCTTCTGAAATAGATTCTTTTATGTGGTACAACATACATTTCCCAAGGACCATGCATGTATGTGACAGCTACCAACATTTTGATAACCAAAGTCTCCACAGAT
>VXAV01011462.1:256759-277490 GCA_013399715.1 Alectura lathami
GCCATTTTCCTTAAAACTAAATGGGTCGTCAAGATACCCATTGCAGTGACAGTGGTAACACAGTTTTTTTTAACAAGAAGAGATCTGAGACAAAACAACTTAGTTCACTGTACCGTCCCTGAGAAGGAGTTTGCTGTAATTTTCAAAAATGAATATTCCCTAGAGGCAAAGGATTACAGTCTCCTGCTGATGGCCAGCATCAGCACAAGCAAGGTGAAACTGGCTGGAAGCAAGAGGTAAGAATGTGTGGAAAGCTTCCATTACCATAGCAGCGTGAAAAGGCAAGTGGCACAAGAAATAAGAAGCAAATTTAATGTTAACTGCTTCTTGGGTTGCAATACTCTTCTTCTGCGTGTTTTTTTTTTTTCTTTTCCTTTCTTTTTCTTTTTTTTTTTTTTTTTTTTAAGATAAAGGCATTTCAGTTTGCCCATAAATCAAGCTGGAGGTTCAGAGCCATAGTGTTTTTATCTCAGGTTAACATGTGCAGCCAGCCAGTTGACATTTACGTAGTTTCAGAGTAATATATCACAAGGAAAACAAGCAGTTGCTGTTCCTGATGATGTCAAGGTGATGGCATGATGGAAGTCTTCGTACTATCCCTGGAATGACAAGACAGGAGGCACGCGCTGTCTGTGCAGCCCTAGGAGAGGGCTACACTTGCACACTAACCACTGTACACTTGGAAGTAGAGAAATCAGAGTCGATATATCTGAAGTCAGATTAAATACTAATGGATTTAAAATACTCCTTGGCATTCCTGTATTCTGGTTTAAAAGTCTTTTCAATTTTCTTTTATGCCTGTATTCTCTACTGTTGGCCTTGGCCAGAGCTCTGGAGGAAAGGAGCTGCTTCTGGCGTAACGTTAGAGGCTAGAAGCACACACCACGCCAAAAACACAAGATCAACCGTTTCATGAGAGGCTTCCTGATAACTCTCGTCAAGAGGTTCTGGTAAGGTTTGAATAAGCACTGCTTTGGCACTTCTGCACACTAGACACTTCACTTTCTAATTCATGCTAAATGCCCACACAGAGAAATGAAAAACATCTGCCACCCAGCATGGGCAGTTGTATCTGTGAATTCAGACAGCAGACTTTAACAGGGCCAGTGAGCAAGAAGCAGGTGATGGTTGGCTCTGTCCCCTCCCCACTATCTGCCATGCAGAGTGGCTAAGCTAGCGAGAGACAGAAGACGAGTAAGAAACAACTCCCCTTTTCTCTGTTACTCCTGGGAGCAAGGATGATGCCAGAAGGAGTCTCCTTGCAGCCCCACTTACATGCTACCAGTTACCCAATCCCTGCAGTTATAATCTTGTCTACTTACATCAGCAAAAGGGAAAGTGAGAAAAAGAATGGAGACTAACATTATACAGGAGCTGGGAAATGGGAAATCTTTTTGCTGCTCTGTGGAGGATGACAGCAGAGCACAGTACTGGTGCAGGAAGAAGACAACAAGAGACTTTGAACTCATCAACTCTAAACCTTACAAGGATATAATAATGAAGAAAGAAGTCAAAGCTCTTATTAAAGAGGGGATAGCAAATGATTATTCTAGCACTGACACTTCTAAACTTATATGACTGCTTAATTTCTGTAAATTTCAAAACCTGGAAGAGAGATGAAGTGAAAGAACAGAAATGTTTCAATCCTTAAAAAGGCTAAAGAGAGAACAGGGTAACTCTAGCTCTGGCAGCCTGACTTCAGTTCCAGGTAAAATATTAGCAAAACCTGAGAGGAGCATCTATTTTTAGATGGATAGGGCAGACAAACCTATTGGCTTAAAGCCAAGAGGGATTTGTGAATCAGACAATGCCAAAGAAATCTGATAGGCTTTTTTAATATGGCATCTGAGTGGGTGGTTTTTTTAAAAAAGGCCTGTGCCATATGGAAACAGTTTAAATAATGCCTGGACAAGAATTCAATAAAGTGGCTAGCCAGAACTTCACATGTACTGTGTCCTTGCAGAAAGTCCTTGTACTCCTTAAGTGGTCTCCTTTTACCTGGATGCTTTCTTTACAATAAGGCAAAATGGGTTTTGCTCAAAATAATTCAGCAAATAAACACAGACAAAGGACACACGTCGGACTTTCCCACTCAGCATTTCTCTTTCTGCCTTTTCTCTCTTTCTCTCTCCCTCTCCCTTCTCCTCTCTTGCTTTCCCTCTCTCACACATGCTCTTGCATATAAACACACACCTTAGTGCTTATTCTGCCCAGAATAAAGGATTGTGCTTGGAAGAACTCAGTGTAAAGAGAAACTAAATGTTCAGAGTGTCAAGAGATGGAATCACTGTGTAGTTCACTAATGAAAAACACCCACAGGGTGCAGCGTTCACACCAAACTTTTTGTAAAGATAAACCCCTGGCATTACTGATACGACTCAAAACTAAGTCAGGACAGCCTCCACCCCGTATGTGATGGGGTCAGAGGGAAGCTTTTCCTGGTAAAATCAGGCGTTATGTTTGTGCCCCTGAGTGTGCTTGGACAGAGCTAAGGCGAGTTTGGTTTTCTTTTCCTTGTGCAAGGGATTTGAATTCAAAATGAGAAACAGACATGATTCTTCTTGTGTGGGATCAAAAGAAATTCTTCTTTCTTTTCATAAGCCAATAAAGCAATGGAATGGCATGGTAATGCCTCCTCTTTTTTTTCATGTTGGAAGATGCTAAAACCACTTTGATTTTTTCTCGCAGTTCTAGAGGAGAATGCATTAGAAGCTGCATGCCAGGAAAATTCAATTGAAAAGGAATGCTCTGGCCTCAGCTGCCACCATTGCTCACCCATGGGCCTGCTGATTACCCCTCCCCGCTCTCCTCCAACAAAGCCTTGTCTGTTTGCTGTGGCACAGCTTGGTGCCTTACACAGAGCCAGGCACACAGCAGGCTGCTGGGATTTTCCCTCTCTCTGCGATACTCTGGTTTGCTTTCTCTTCACAAGGCAATCACCTGCACTATCAAGATGCAATGTATTTCAGCAAGACTTCCCGGATTCTGATACAGACATGACTCCTCTCACTCAACATATCTGCTCTAGTATTTTTACCCAGATATACTCTGAGAGCTTGCTGTATTTCTCTAGGATGTCTGGATACCTCTAAAGGCTAGACGGGTGACACCATGGACTGGATTACTGGAGTACAGCCCTGCTGGTGTTACAGTTCATATACTCATGTCTCCATGAGCACAGACAGCAGATCCAGGCATAAAGGTTACTGAAATTCTAGGAAACCCCATGAACTTTCATCATTGCTTATGAATTTGTATACAGAAATCCAATACATAGAGACTGCCTGATTAGGCATATCCCTTTGCCTAACCTCTTCCTATCAATTTCTTTGCCCTTTAAGATTTAAAAAACAAAAAAAAAAAAAAGGGGGAAAAAAAAAGGAGTCACAGAGTCACAGGAAAAGATTCTAAAAATGTCTGTGTCTGGCAGAAATAATTGAATCCCCTCTAGCACTGCAAAATGTGTGCAGTAACTTATCACTCTGTGAGTGCTGTGCAGAGCTGCAGAAAACCCTTTGGATGCTGCCTCATGCACCACTTTTATTTCTTTGCAGGCAATCCTGTGCAAAATCAGCCTTACTGCCTCTCCACATGGACAAGTGTACTGACGAGAGCACCTGTTTGCAGGATGGTGCCCTCTGCCTTCTATTTTACACACAACCAGAGTGTGAGTAGCTGTCACAGCTGTCACAGATGTAATGATACGTGAAGGAAAGTTCATGCTCCCTGCTCTGGTGTGAACATACAATTGCTTTCTTTGCTTAGCAGTTTTACTGCAGGACTTGCAACTTAATCAAAATTGAAAGCGACATTTCAAGCTAGAGGCTGTGCTGAACACTGAGTGATTCTTCCTGGATGGAGATTTTATTGCAGAAATTGGGAGTGAAGCCAAAGCAATGGTGAGCTGGCAAAAAAATGTAGTTTTCCCCCATTCCAGGAAATCTTAGAAACACTCAATTAAGAGAAGTTATGAACCACACAGGTATACTGCATTTTGCCTCTCTACCAAGGTTTACTTAGTCATTTCTGAACAGCAGGCTCCTTCATTCTCAGGACATGGTCACAGCCAGAGCCCAATGATGGAAATTAAATTGTCAAAATCAAGCAGGATCAAAGTGCTTTCTTAGCCTCAGCCTAGCAATACTTTCCCAAATGACTGAGCCTTCATCCCAGGCTGACTCCCAGCCCTCCCTAAGCAATCAGAGCCTTCTCCCAGCTCAGTAAAGCAGGACCTGAGTGTATTTTCATCAAGGAATGAACATTGTCTAAATATCCATTTATCCAGCCTGTGATCTGAGAGCCAAACTAGCATCAAAGGTGACTCATGAGCCTATGCTCATATTATTACATCATCACATCCAGTCCAAATAAAAATCCCTATATATGTGTACACATATACCAGCTTCTAAATGGTCTCCTTAGAATTTTATTTTAGCACCCTTGGGCTGGACTTCATTTCATTTCAATTAGGTCAGCTACAGTAGTAACTGATTTCAGTCTTTCTATATTTTTTAGCACTTTTTCGCTTGTAGCTAGCAGTTTCAATGGTTACTGACAGCTCCTGTCCTGCAAAACCTCATTATTCCTGTAAAATACACTAGGAAATGGTACAACACAACATTGTAAGAAAATAGATTTAAGAAATCTTAGAAGATGAGTTCATGCATCTTTTATGCTAAGGCATGATCATCTATCCTAGCATTATTCCTATTTTTTTATTCTACCTGACCACAAAGACCTCAAATGCTGAAGAATGTACACCCTCCATAGAGATGTATTGCATTGATTCATTGCCTTCACACTCCCCACATTTTTTCTAATGCCTAGATTGAATCTTCTGTGCTAATGTACCTGGAACCATAGTGGTAAATTCTGACTTTTAAGTGGCAGGTATAATGGTTTCAGGAAAAACCTAAGGAGGAACTATGAAAGAAAGTGACTAATGGCATTTTTACTTTGTTCCAGTATTTGTGAAATACATTTTATATATATTTTTTATAACAAAAGACCTGAAAACCTCCATAAATGATTAGTTTTTAATGATTTAATGATAAGGCTGGAATAACCTCAATAAGTTGTGTCACACAAAGAAATGGAAAAAAAAAAAAAAACAACCTCAGAAGTTTTCTTATGTAAGTACCATCATCTGTTTTATTCCTGCAGGATTTTCAGCAGTTATTGTTATTACAGATGAGTCCTTGGTACTCCTAATAACACCAAATGTTATTTTCGGCATCCATTCACATAATACTTTTGTAAGAAACAGCTATGCCAGATTACTAGTGGGATGTGATTTGATATGAGTTACTTATCAAGAACTGACATCAATGTTTCTATTTTTATTACCAAAAAAATTCTGCTCAAAGCTATAATACATGCATGTCTAGCAAGAGGAAACAGATGAGGTGTACCTTACACATAGATATGCGATGCAGTTACTGGAACAGTAAGAAGCTGATATGTTAGCATTGCTAGCACACTGAACATTTACTTGCCCTGGACAAAAGGCATGCTAAAACCTTGCCTAGGACCATCCAGTGTCAGACATGAACAGATACCATTGAAGGCTGGTAGACAGAGAGACTAGGAGCTTAAGGATTGCTGCAGAGAGCAAGCCTGAGCTAGCACTGAGTGAAGGGGACATGGGACTGGCGAGGTCAAAGCATGGGAGGTGACCAGAGTGTAGGGAAATGGATGGACAGAAAGACGTTGGGAATAACGTCAGCAGTGCAGTGAGCATAGCGCATGTGAGCCTGAGCTTCTTTCTTAGAAGTGCCACAGCCATGAGCTCACGGACACCATTACAACACCACAACAACTACTTTGTACCACAAGGTGATTCTTTCCTTGTCAGAGATATTTGTGTTCATAAACCAAAGCATTAGTGAAACAAGGGAGCACTGTTCGCATCCTATCCGTCCTACATAGTGGAAATACATTAAAGATAAGGTCACTGAACAATAGCTTGTTACAGAGCTCTCAACTCGCTGCACGCTGGAGTTGTCCAGTAGCTGGCATCTCAGCTTTCTTCCTAAAGACAAAAGCAGGAAGACTCTTCTGTTCAGCTGGTTAAAACAATCTTCTAAAGCTAAAGCTTAAATTGCATACACAGAACATGAAAGAAAATATGTTAACTGTACTGTGACCTGATTTATGCTCCTCAGTTACAACAGCAACTCATTCTGGTGACCAAATGATTGTTAACCTTTGAAAAAATGAAGCTTTAACAAAAAGCATTTAAGGGGGTTTAGTGTTGAATTTTACAGACCTTGCCAAAATGTAATCTGAAGTCTTCCATTTTTGTTCCCATTTCAGCGTGCCACAGCTCGAATCATAAAGCTAGCAATTGGCATCTTGGCTGCAGGTCAAGATCGACAGAAGTCACATGTAGGATGAAGTGGTGAAGGTGACATTGCTTCTCCTACCTGACTCAGGAGAAAAGATAATAATAATAATGATCTCTGCAACAATCTGTGAACAACTTGGGCTTCTACGTTTGTGGCAAAGACTCTCTGGTCCAGTTTTCCACATCTAAATACTCTCTTTACTATCCAGAGTAAGAAAGTGCTAGACAAGACTGGATGTAAATTCAACGCTGACCTGGGACGTGCAGTGCTGTGCTCTTTGATCATATGATTCAAAACTGGCAAGGGCCGGCATTGTTTCTCTGTTACCTAGTGAGTATATTTGCGAGGTATTAAGAGCATGACATGTGTCAGTACAGGGCAAGAGAGAAAAAGGGTGGAAAACAAACAGCAATAAATATCCCCATCCAAAAGAGTACTTCGCGGCGATGTGAAGCAGAAGAGTGGCTCAAATGTGAACACTGATTTTGAATATCCCTAAAAATCTCATGGAGTATGAGGGAGGTGGGTCTGAACACAGAATTCAGCACATGCTCATCTCTAAATAGGGCAGCCTAAGCAACAATGCCTTTTGGAATTTGAAATGCTCATTTTGTGTCTCCTAGGCCAGACTAGTCATAGCCAGAGAATTAATTAACTGTGAGCATTCAGATCATGATCAAAGCATTGTATGAAGCCTTTGCACGTCTCTTTGTGAAATACCCTAGTGGAATATTCGTAACTCCTCCAGAATTGAGGAGGAACATCAACCCTCCTGCAATGCAGCTGTTACCAAACAGCCCTGATGAAGAGGCCGTCCTTACCACCAACCACTGACGGCATTTCTTGCACTTTTCCCCAAAGTCTTGGCATGGGAGATTGCTGGAAACAACAACCTGAAGCAGCCCAGCCTGACAGTCTGGGCAACACCCACCATGAGAGTTGGTTGCAATGTAAAGAGGAGGTCACAGCTGCTGGCATACAGAAGAAAACAACTGAAAAATAATGGTTGTGCCTGCACATCTGCAAATTGCCCTGGGACCCCTGATGGTGCTACTGGCTACCCTAACATCTTGGAGATGCATGAATCACAACCAGATATTTACCACCCCAGCTATTTCTGAAAACATTACCTGGACTAATATTTGGGTGCCTATTAATTAACTGGAACAAATGCCTACTTCTATCCTAGCATCTGAACAAAAGTTGTCAGAAGGCATTTTGGGGCTCAGCTCACCTCATCCGTGGCGCAGCACATCTCAGCACAGCTCAGACCCTTTCCCCTCTCACCCACCTTCCCACCTTCAAATCTGGGGCTGGCTGAGACCTCTTCCTGTAGAGATGGGCAACCAGAGTCTCTGTAGGGTCTAGGGGCAGAGCAGTAAGTACAGTGACCATTACTTAAATACTCCTCAGGAATAAATGTAAACCTGGCAGCTTCTCATGTGGGAATTACACCCAACAGTAAGCAAATTACTATGTCTCTGTGGCAAGAGACACACACCTCTCACTACCTTGAAATTAAAGATTGATCCTGTCTACCAGGCATAAATCACATGAAAACTTTAAATAGAATTGTTTTCAAAGGGCAACGTGATATGAAAAATATTATCATGAGATAGATAGAGTGCCCCTGTCTGCTGCACTCCTTACATTTAATCAAACCCCAACAATCATATATCATATTAAGGGATATAAAGTAGTTTGAAGAGTTTATGCCTTTCTCTCTTTCTGCCTCAATCACAGGTGGCTGTTTGTGTACATGAGCTTTTATGTGCATACATGTGCTGCTTTATGTATTGCTATTATATAAATGATACAAGTATAAAAAAGCTTGAAACCCAGGACAGTGAATTATTGAGATATGTGTATGTATATGCCCCTGTTTGGAAACCTACACACATGCAATAAATGGCATGTTTGCCATTTATTCCATTCTCATTTATTCAATTTCTTGAGTGTCTTCTGTACAAGGCTATGCCTGGAAGGATTCATGTGAGTTTTACAGATTACAAAATTAAGACTTGCAGATTAATATCGCTGTAGGACTGGAGCTTAATCTACCTTCTCAGGAAGTATTGCAGCGTTCCAAGCCTCTGACTAGCTTCGAACAGCTGTTGCTAAAAAAATAGCTATGACATAAGAGCACAAAGACAGATATCCAGGTCTAGGTCCACTGCAGGTAGTTCAAACTGAGAATCTAAAATGGTCTCTTACACTTCCAAATTCAAGGCTCAGGCTGAGGAAATCAAGTCATTTCTCCGTCCCCAAATTCCCATCTGTACGTGGTTTCATACCTAAGAATCATAAGAAAGGGAGATTTTTGCTGCTGGAAAATAAGAAATTTGGCTTCCTCATGGTGCTTCTTATTTCCACTATTGGAAAATCATTAAATATAAGAGCTTAATGTAACTGTGATCACTTCCAAAGGTGTTCATTTTTCAAGTGGGTTCCTTCATTTTTCTTTCAATTAAAATGAATGAAGAGCTTTGAATGGCAACACCTTTCACACCTAATGCTGGGGAGTCAGGTTGCATGACTATTTGATTTCCAGCCCAGCACAAGGTGGCAAAAGTCTTAATCTCAACAAAAGGGAAGATTGATGTGGGTTTCCTGGAACACCTGCTGCTGGAGCCATTGGGGCACCGTCCTTCCTACACTGAAGTCAGTGTGAACTGTCCTCTTGCCTTTCACAGAACAAGATTAATACTGAACAAGATTAATAGGAGCAAGCCTGCCATTGATTACATACTGCTGTCCTCACCATGTCAGAGGGCAAGCCAAGGGGTGAATTACAGCTACCCACGGGCTCCAAATAATGAGAAGAAATGCACACTGGAAATTAAACCATGCTGTATCTGAGCAAAATTGATCCAGAAATCAGAAGGACTTATGTTTCCAGGTACCTACAATGGTCCAAATCCTGTGGAACTGTTTATTTAGAGCTTTTCTTTGCTTAGTCAACATAAGGAATTACTTAACGCCGCTCACAACTATACTCGTGTAATGCTTGTTCTAGAGCAGGTGTGGATTTGTCAGACACAGAAGAGGAATAAGAAATTGCAAAAGGAGAGGATAATACTGGTATTAAAATATTCTCCAAGGGAAGCGGTGTGGGATGCTTATTGCAACAAGGTGGACCAGGAAGAAATCTCACAGACAAATACATTGCCCTACAGCACCCAGCCGAGGTGAGCAGAGCAGGTCAGACACAGTCCAGTGGTGGCCAGGCTAGTCCATAGAGGTGAGAAAGGTCTGAAGTCACATCCAGAAGTCAGTCCATGGGCCAAAGAAAGGGTCTGGATGAGCAAGGTACATGGTTTTCCAAGGATTTTTGAGATGTGCAAGCCTGATTCTCATCTGGTTTAAATACTGTGAACTGCTGAACAAGTGGAATGGAAAATTAGGCTCTCTGGATCCTGTCCCAGCATCCCAAAATGCCATCTAAATTCTTTGCCTTTGCCTATGAAGACTGAGTTCTGCAGGCCTGAGAGGTCCAAAGTAACCCAGGTACCTAAAAACAGCCAACAGGAAATTAAGGGCAAGAACAGCTGGGTGAAAACGTGTCCACCCAAATATGATCCTTTGTTTCCTTAAAGTGGGATTGCACGGGCTTCCAGTGGCCATTGACCATATCAAAGCTGCATCTTTTCACTTCTGTCTCTGGCTGCAAACAGCTAAGCCATTGTGGTAGGTGGGTTGGTCTCCACTATGAAGCGTATTGCTCCTCATGCAGAAGATGGAGTTTCCCTCATATGCTCTCATATGCTGCTTTTCCAACCACCTCAACTCTACCAGGCTCTGGCTCTTCTTTTGAAAAGAGTTTAGCCTCAACATTGCTGTGTTCAGAGTGGAAATCTGAAATCAAGGAGCTCAAAAACTAGAAGACAAAAACAATTATTCAAATATTATTTTTAAGCTAGTCTCAGGATATTTAAAGCTATCTCACACTTTTTTGATCTCAGCAAGACTACCATGTTTAGTCAAATCTGTAAAGATCTCTGTGTTCAAACTGTGATTGAATTCTGCTCTAAGGAGGCAAAGAAGTCAACATAGACCCTTGGGCTAGTACACACTGATCATGTTCCAAACAATTTTGCTTAGTTTTCCCTTCATCTAAAAGAAAAAATATTACATGGATCCACCAGCATTCTACTTGGAGATAGTATGATAATGATTAACTACACTCTACTTTAGATTGTCATCAATATTCCCCATATGTAATTAATGCCTTTAAATCCATACAGAGATATCATGACAAACAACCAGCTGTCCTACTTTTACTCCATTCTGGTTCTCGAACCCTTGGCTCAGGTTATATGCTTCTGGAATGTGAAATAAGGAATTTATTTTTCCATCCATCAGTTTACACTCTGCATGCAGTTTGATGGCATCTTGCTAATACAGCCTGGTTGCACTGTAATTCACCTTATAATCCATTGTATCAACACTGACTTCCCAACGTGCAACTTCCTAACAAGGTGGCTGGTGCCTCTTATGCACCGTATCACTACCAGAGAGAGGTATTTTAAGATGTTGCCCCTGCACCCAGGCTGTCTGGTTTGAAGTTCCCTGCTGTCACAATTGGACATGTGGAAACATCTTTCTTCATTAGAAAAAGCACAAATACTATTTAGGCAAAAGTTGCCCATCTGCTCCAGAACCATCCTTCTTCTCTAGCACACCCAGCATTTCAGATCTAGGGTGTGCTGGTAAGAAATATGAAAAAAATTATACTGCCTCCAGGCGTGCCATATGCAGCTCTGTGCCAGTGGAGGACTTCTTACTGTCTCTTTTGGGCACTTTTAACAAATACATCGTGTTTTGCTATATTTTTTTTTTTTTTTAACTTATTTCTTCTGATGCCTTAGGAATACCAGGAAGCTGAAACAGCACAAACTGGGCCTGGCTGATGGCTGCAAGATGGGCTCAGGGTGCTGGCGTTCTCCTTCATGCCTGGTCACTCACCTGGCACAGGCCCACAGACATCTCACCTGACCTCATGTGTGCTCTTCTGTCCCTACAGATAGAATAGGATTTCACAGAGTAAGAGACAAGATAACACATGTAAGTTAGTAACTGTGGTGTTGGCAATGCCCTTTACTCTGCTGTTAGAAACCTAGGCCTCTGTGGAATAAACCAGCGGTGAGGTTGCAGGTACTGCTGACAGGCTTGGGTCCAAAACATGCCACGTGAAATTCACAGAATGTCAGCATGCAATACAAGTAGAAGTTGGATGAAATAAGGCTCTGAAACAGTGGCAGATTTCAGCAAAGCCCTTACCTGGGCAGATAATAACTGCCTGTGAAGTGCCACTTGTAGGAGGCCAGTTGATCACTTGCACACAGCTGCAGTGGGCTTAAAAAAAAACAACAACCAACAAATAAACAAACAAACAAACAACTCCCCCCCCAAAGAAAATGCTGCATTTCGGCAAGCGCCCTCTGCTGTCACTGTCATGTGATTTCGTGATATGTAGTGCCGTCACGCTTCAGTTTTCCAGCTTTTCTGTGGTACATATGAGCCCTTAATTGTATTGTCTAACAGAGTATTGCAGGAAATGTTTCAATTGGAAATATAGCATCTTTGTAAACCTGACTGAAAACAGAACTGAAGGTGAAATAAAAACTTTGTTTTATGGTCTTAGCCCCATTCCAGTCTCATAGGTGGACCTGTTCTTGCAGACAGCAGCAGGCAGATGCAAGGACGTTACCCTCGGCTTGTGCACAGATGTGGGAATCTGCTCCTGAGTTTTATAGACATTCCAGGACTTTGCCCTGACTTTGTTAAAGAAATTTTGGGAACTAGGAAACTAGAAGAATTGCCAACATCATTGAATCCTAACTAGCAAAGAGCCTGAACACTCAGCTTTGGCTCCAGTGTTATCCTGACACACCAGTGTGTTTGCAGCCATGCATCTCTTCAGCTGTTACCTATGGCTGTTTAGATTTTCCCAAAAATGCAGGGATAGCTCTCATTAACTGAACAAGAATTTTAAATCATTTTATGTCTGGCACTCAGGACAATTTTTTAGAAATAATCCACTGGGCAGTTTATTGGAAAAAAAAAAAAAAAAAAAACATTGCTGCCTGTAGTATTTTCCATCCTTTTCATACTCACTTGGCAATGCACTAATGGAAAAACAGTACATGCAGTTCTGTGATGTGGTAGGAAAAGATCTCAGCTTGTGAAAAGCAGGAATTGGTACTGCTCTGCAGACGGAGGCAGCATCCATCTGTGCTTGCAGCAGTGGGAAGGTGTGATCCATCTGCCACCAGAATGCACTTCTGGTAGGAATCTTCATGTGTGGTCAAAGTGCTGCCAAATGAAAAACCTTCACTGACATCAAATTCAAATAATATCAAATCATTTCTCATTGGAAGCTAACAATCTCTCTTGCTTTTGGTCTGCTGAAAAGAAGATATACATATACATTTATGGCATAGAAAGGGCAAGTTCAGGTAAAGACAGTAAGTTACAAAGATACTCTGGTTCTGTATCCTTCACAGAATCTGCAAGGCTAACAATGTAATTCCTGCTCATAGGAATTCAGAAATCTAAATCTGAAAGATTTAGCTTTGTTTCTTCTTCATGTAGCACCCTCAGGAGCACAGGAAGCTATTGCGTCCACACCTGGAGAAGACAGGGAGCTGCAGCTGTAAAAATGACAGGGCAGTCAGCACAGGTCTGTGGATCTGCTGACATAATGTAGTTCCTTTAATTCTTGGGTTTCATGTCATCATCTTGGTCATGCCATTTTCTGCATCAGCCACAGCTGGGGCTGGCCTGGTGATAACTTCAAAAGGAAAGGTCTTGCTTATGCAGCAAGACTGTGCAGCATGAAGATGAAAAAAAAAAAGAAATGTGGGGGGAAAAAAAAAAGAAAAGGACAAAAAAAAAAAAAAAAAAAACCTAANNNAAAAAAAAAAAAAAAAAAAAGACCGTGCAGAGTAGATCAAATGATCACGCGGACTGCAAGCACGGCAAATTCAGTGTGAAATGCTGTGTGTTGGTGCCATCTTGTGGGCCCAGAGTCAGCACACACCAGAGGCGAGGCTCTTCCAGCCAGGCTGTGACCCCACCTGACTCCATTCCAGCTGGCAGCACAGGAGCCTTCCATCAGGAATCAAGGCTGAAGCTATGGCAGATATAAAAGATGGGACATCCTGCCTGTGGTATGCTTCCTCTCTGGTTAGGGTCACTTGAGTGAAGAGGTGTATGACAGGTAGAGGCTCTGGCCCAGCACAGACATGGGAGTGCCTCATCTTGTCTGCTGCATCTGAATGGAGACAGGCTGCAGAGCTGGCACACATGGTGAGCAAGGAGACCATCCAAATGCTTGGTCTCATCTGTGCAAGAGGATTTCTGCCTTCCCTTTAGAGGCATGCTTCACTCTGACAGCCTCATGTCCTCATTAAGTGCCTGCAGCATCAGGAGGCACAAAATTCAATACAGGGCACCTAGTTCAGCCTGGAGCATCCTTCAGAGTGGGATACTGAGAGGGAGAGATGGGAGGAGTCCAGTTTCTTTCCTCACACTTAGTCCTTATCCCAGGGTCTTTTGAGTCAAGGAAAGCTCTTCAAGATACAGTAACTAAATCAGGTAATTTAAGCAGGTGTCTGGGCAGAGAGTCTGTTTTCTGGCTTGATGTGGCTGCTGGGCATGAGGAGGAAGGAGAAAGGAGAGAGACAAAGGCAAAGTCAGCAGTGGCAGCAAGGGACCAGTTATCAAGAGTGATGTCAGTGGGATCAAGCTGCTATCTTGGGAGCTGCTTCCCATATGTCCTCTGGGTGTTTGACACCTACACATCTTGTGTCCAAGCCTGTGCAGACAGGAGGGAGGAGACGCGATGCAGAGGCTGAGGATGGGAGGACAGCAATGGAGGGTGGGAGATAATGCAAGGAGTTGCCTTTCTGGGCATCAATGTGCTGTACCTGGCTACAAGCACCCATCCCAGTTCTGCTTAGATCTCTGTCTTGGCTTTCTTCCATAAAGTTACATGCCAGACTCCTGCAAATACTGAAACTACCAGCAGTCTGATTTCCAACATTCAGTCTTGTGTCTTGTGATATGACTGTGACTTTACCACCCTGATATCTCAGCCCTCTGTTTTAACTGGAGCTGTATTATCTCCTGGTAGATTTATGCATCAACAACTGTGTATTGAGTTCTAACTCCTGGAGAATGCCATGACTGCACATCTCAGAAATGGATATGGCCTTGGTTTAAAGTTTTCAAGAAACAAGGAATCCAGCACATCCCTTGGTGTGTTGTTTTTGTGGTTAAGCACTCAGTTATAAAATATCCTCCTATATAGCCACAGAACTACAGTAGGAACTTCTAAAATCTCTCCAACTACTTGATTTTTGGGAGGGACCTACCTTTTTTTTCTATTAAATCTTTCTCTAACACCATCAGTACGCATGGTTTCCTGTGGCAGAAATCTGCTGCCTCCATTTCATGCAGTATCCACAGTATTTTACAGTATCCATTAGCTTCACTTCCTATAGTATCCACATATCCAAGCTGTTTAGCTCCTAGCTGCTCCCATATATGTCTGCAAACACAAGCTGAAAAAAGCAGACACTGGCATTCCTATGTTTTTTTTTTTTTTTTAATCTCCCCCTCTAGACTTCTAGCTCATGCTCTTCTCTTTTCTCAGCTTTACTTAACTCCAGTTTCCTCCTCTCTCTCTTTCCACAAATACAATGATTCTCTGATTTCTTCTCTGTCTGAACTTCCCTCAAGTTCATAATCCTGTTTGTTTTTTGTTTGATTGTTTGCTTGTTTGTTTTCCAGTTCTGTACTCTTCTCCCACCTGCAGCTCTAACTTCTCACCTGGTTACCAGTTTTATAGGAAGCAGATCTTAA
Source organism: Alectura lathami (assembly GCA_013399715.1). Classification (NCBI taxonomy): domain Eukaryota; kingdom Metazoa; phylum Chordata; class Aves; order Galliformes; family Megapodiidae; genus Alectura; species Alectura lathami. The sequence continues at coordinate 271,975 of VXAV01011462.1, forward strand.
TACTTATATGTAGATTTAGGTTAAAAAAGTAACAGAAAATCCGAATGAGTATTTATTTCCTCAAAAAGTAGATGAGACTGAGGAAAGGGAATCTAAACATAACAATAAGGTAAGCATTTTACAGAAAGCAGACTCTTACTCCACTGTATGTTACCAGCCTTGCAAATAACACAAAGTCAGCATGCAATGGGTGACAGATGTGTAGTAACTTAACATGGAGTTTCTTAGCAAATTTATGTACATTGTGACATTTGAAATGTTGTATTTAGGTATGCGCTCACACAGTGAAAGCATCCCGACTTCAGATCTCAGTCCTTTGTAAAAGTCCCTCTACGTTCAGTGCTATAGCAGGATCCAGACTCAATTCTATAAAACTAGAGGCATCTTGTGTCTATTTCACAGAAGAGTTTATGTATTATGGAAAACTACACTCAAAATGTGTTAGGACATTCTTCTTTTGGCAGATGTTCAATGACATACAATCTAGGTCTGTTTTTAGTGCTGTTTAATATACCTCAGACTTCTAAGAATACGCCTTTCATCTTACCACAGTATTAACACAAAAGCTTGAATTTTCATTTGAGTGGAGTGTGTCGCATTATGCCTATTACATAAAATGATTTCCCTGTAACGTAAGCAGGAGTTACAGCAAGTGGTAACTATTAAGATCAGTGAATTTCATAAAACACACCAGACCACCATTTATATCTCTTCATAGAAATCAATTTCGTCTTTATTTCTACCTGGACCTGCAGCCACTTGAAACAAAATGCACAACATGAAATTAAGTGAAGTCAAATGGAAGTATTTTGGCAAAACAGCCAACACATATGATGATACAAACTGACAAAGGAACTGAAGTATCGGAAAAAGTAGATGCATAGGTATCATCCTGGCATAAGGGGATAGTACTCTGTTTTTTACCTTAATTTACTCCTTCTTCCCCATGAAGAGAGTATAAAATCACTGAGCCTCTCAGAAACATTACCATGTAGAAAAAGAGCTGCAGAAGCAATACTGCATTTCTCTATATAAAAATGTAACTCCAAAAGTGGTTATAAATAACAATGCTGGGTTTGTCAGCTGAGTATAGAAATGATGGATAAAAGTGCATATCGGTGGGGGGAGAACTGTAAATAACTTCATAAAAAGCATAACCCTTTGCTAACCCTCTCATGGTATGTTCACTTTCCCAAAGAATCCACTGCCAACAGTGAAATGCACACCTGGTGATCCGAATACCGTATGTCAGGATCTGTGCTAACATATGTTAATATGAGTGATTAAGGATTAACTGTTTGACCAACAGGTGCACCTTCATGTGGACTCTGTAGTTCAGCCAGGCATTCACTCAGAAATCATCTCTAACTAGAGAGCATTGATTAAAAAGCAGACAGGAGCTTAACACAGTTGGCAAATCTCTTCCCTTTCTAATTCACGTGCATCCAACTGTGAGCGGTGGTACAACAGCACCTAAATTCTCATTGGTTGTTGGGGATTGCACAGAACTTCCAATGAAGGCAATGAGCATTATCAGGATGGGATCTTTGATCCAGACAGCAGACAAAAGTCTTGATCCCCATCTTGGATATACTAGCTTGAATTTGAAGTACTTCCTTTGATTAATGTCAGAGAGAACAGAATCTGCCCTACAGCTGCTGTTTTTCTTCAATAGTCAATGACTCTTTAACTTCAAAAGGAACAAAACTAGGTTAAGATAATTTTTTAAACCCTCCTCTTCATGTGTTTGCATGATACCATATAGGAAAAGCTATGTGCAGAGAAGAGTTTCTGTGCTGGAAAGTATTACGAGCTGACAGAGACCTGCTTATGTGAGAGAGATGTCTAGCTGTTGGCATGCTGTAATGCATAACCACCGTTATACATGTAATTGTTGTAATTGATCCAGTCATCTGCACACTGATATTCTTGATTGGGCTGAATATATGGATGATAAACAGTTTCTTTTCCCAAGAAATAGGATGGAGCAAGTCTCTGTAAAACAACAGCACTGAACTGGTATGTCAGCTTCCTTCTAATTTTAATGATTTCACCTGTTCTTCCATAATTCCTCAGTGCTCTGGCCATTTTCTGATATGTCATGATCTTGCGGTTTCCCTTTCTTTCTCCCCACAACTCTGCAAGTTTCTCCTTGTTTTTGGAGACAAACTGGAAGACGCCATTTGGCTTATCCACCCACTGGATGCAGTTTGCCATGGCTGGATCGTACAGAGACTCATGGAGGTACTCAAACAGACGAAGTTTTTTTCTGCCTATTAAGAAATAAAGTACAAAAGGTCAGAACAGACCTCATACTTGTTTCATAAGATAAGCAGTTGTCTTCTTCCTGGAAAGTATCTTAAAGGAAAAAGCACAGGTAAACCTAATAACCTGTCAAAAATTAAAAGGTCAATATAAACTACTCAATAGAAGACCAACAACAGCAATGATGATAGTTGTGAAACAACATAGAGATCTGTGGTGACAGAAAGGGATTTGGTCATCAGAATTTTAAGGGCAGTTTATTAGTGGATCATGACAAATATCTGGTGACTTCAGTGTGTGTTAGGTCTCAGAAGCCATTTCTAGCAGTCTTCAGACAGATGCTTTGCAGGGAATCGCATCCTCAAGCAGTGCTGGAAGGAGGTTCTGGAGAGCCAATCTGAGTACTTTATAATAAATGCTTTCCCCACTTAATCAAAACTCAAAGATTTTGAGATGAAACAATTTGGCCAGGTTTGTTTCAGGAATGTTTTGGGGATGCAAGGTAGTCTCTGTTTGGTATGAAGAGGACTGAGTGAGCAGGAAGAGCAAGCTAGTTTGGCATTGTAAACCTCACCTAGTCAATAAGGAGCTAGACCTTCTTGTACACCACATTTTTCTAAAAACATGTCAAAATTTCAGCTTCCATTCCAATGGAGAATAAAGAAACAATACTTGTCAGTTAAGTAAATTCTTCTTCCCGCAGGTTCAGCTCTCAGACTTAAGATTACTTAGTTTAGTTTCACTTAGGTCATGTGGATCCCTCTCTCTGAAGTGCTCCGAGTTCCCTTCACAGAGCCAAGGGTGACCAAGAAGCTGCTATAAGGAGGAAGAATTGAAGATTATGAGACAAAGAGGAACATTTTGCAGAAAGGAGAGTATATGCAGAAGAACGGCTTCCACTTTAATAAAAGTGGAAACAAGCAGCTGCACCTAATGTTCATAAAGTCTTGTCTTGCACAGCTATTTTAAACTAAGGGCTGGGGAAAAGTGACGGTTGCTAAGGAACACTGAGGTCAAGCCAAGACATCTGTTAGGGATGACAGTAATTCTGCATCTGGTGATAAGGAAATAGGAGAAAAGTGACAGCCAGACTAGGAAGAAGAAGATCCTGAAATCAGAGGTACTTTCCAAAAAATTAACAAAGTTTCAGGATCTAAATAAAAATTGGCCTGTGACTAGAAGTACATATTCTACTAGAAATACCTATAACACTACCAAACTGAAAAGCTTAAAAGCAAATAGGTGAAGAAGACTGCCTGGCCACAGTAAGCACTTCTGAATCACAGCAGGTGACCTCCTTAGGTCCCCTCCAACCTGAGTTATCCTGTAATCCCATGAAATTATGTTAGACCTAGTAAGATAAGAGGGACATCTGGATGTCTGTGCTGTTCATCAGAGCCTCTAGCTACTGCAGACTGAGCTTCTGCAGGAAAACAAGAGTGTAACCATGTCAGTATCAGCATCTCAGAGTTCATGCTGTCCATCTTCCTAGTTCAGCTGTCATTTCTGTCCAAGTTTTTACTTCTAGACACACACATATTTCTAGATTTCTCTAGCTGATGTCTTGATTTCAGAGAGCATATGGGCTCATATGTTCAAATGAAATTATGCTTCTAGGTCCCAGCTGTTATCCCCAAAGCTGTACACCATGAGGACACACCAGTTTGAGCTGGGATTAGCACATGGATCTTTGCACTGCACTCCTCTGCATAACCCAGCAGTGCTCCCTACCTGTCCTTAAACTGTTGCACAACATCAGTCCAAGCCAGCATGCTAGTTTATGCAGTTTTCTTATGTGGTCATTGGAGAGAGGGAGCTCCTCCAGAAGGTGTTTGTGAGCATCTGCATTAGGTTTCTGTACTGANGTTTCAGATGAAACCAAACTCAGAGTTGCTTTCCAGAAGCATATTTAAGTCACTGCAGATTTTGGAACTTGTGGCCATCCTAGAGATAGCGCTAACCCCTGTGAAACACTTTAAACACAAACTTTGGATCCTCAGTGCTAGTTGTTTCATCTACAGATCTATTCCTAAAGGGCCACACTGTTCCTAGTATACAGATAACCTCTCATGCATCAATAAGAGGTCAAGAGTAATAAATTTATACAGGTACAGGTGAAGTAGTTGGATAATAAGGTAAAAGAAAGATAAAATAGGAAATAAAGTTTAGCAGAGCAGTAGCAACTGAAAATGTCTTCACCTAATGACATGTAAAATTCCCTAGTGCAACCCCAGGTAAGACAGGAGAGCAACATTTCTGGATTGACATGTTTGTGTTTGTGGCAGTGAACTTCAAGAGTTAGAAGAACAGAACTTGAAAGGAGAGGTTACTTTTACCATCGTCCCAAGGAACTTGTAGTAGTAGTGGTAGCTGAACTATTAAGCAACAGAAACCACAGTACCCAACATCAATAGGAAGGGAAGATACAAAAAACTGACAGCATGTGGTTAAAGTTAAGAGAAGGGGATTTCAAGAAGCAACAAAACCAGGAAGCTATTCATAAAGACCCCATGGTCAAAAGTAGGTACAACAGCTCAGAGTGGAAGCTGTGGAAATCTCATCTAGGGGGGTCACAGAAACGCAGTGGCTGAAGTACAATGATAACCAATGGCACCGACATATTCTCTGCAAAAGAGATACCAACTCAAGTGAAGCCAACCAAAAGGAACATAAAAACAGCCATCAAAGTGTGTACTCTAAGTGACAAAAACTAAGAAACAATTTGAACATTATACAGAGAAAGGTATAAAATCCAGTACAAACATGTTAACATCTGTGGAAAACCTTCAAGAAAACTGCTGCTTGTTGGACCACATGAAGAAAATAAGTTATTAAAGGATAAAAATATTATTGTAAGGGAGTTATTCTTTGCACCAGGCTTCAACCAAGATGATTTGGAGTTAAAACCCATCTCTGGTTCATTCTTCCATGTAATACAAGAGTAGACAATGAGAGATTAGGAGATTTATCTCACAGCTGAAGATTTAGCAGACAGGAACTGACCACTAGCAGTTGTATTCTAGCTACAGTTACATGTTAAATTATTTTTTCCTGTTAAAATAAAAATAAATATATGAACATAGAGAGTATGATTCAGCAAGAGAGTTTTAAATTAACACAATGCACATATCAAGAGATATTCTTTCCACACACCTTTCCCTGCTTTTGGCTGGCCAGCAGCAGCATGCATCACTTGGCTTTCTGGAGTGTTCTGCAGTGTATGGTAGACAGAATCATCTGCATAGAAATCT
>VXAV01011462.1:277510-287541 GCA_013399715.1 Alectura lathami
ATCTCCTGCACTGGTCTTCAAGAATTAAGACAAGAAGGAGTTAGCAATACAGTAATTAAAAGCCTGAAGCCTTAAAAATGCAACTTTTCATCACCTGACCACAGAAGACTTTTCACAGCCACAAAGCCATGCAGTATATGCAGTAAAAAGCAGCACCAGCATGTTCAACGGGAATGATGGCCCACTGGAGGAGATGTTAAGAGGGAAATCAGAGTAGTTGTCTCACTCTGCACCTTCAACCATTCTGCTGGAAGCAGAGGAGGAGCTGTGGGCTCCTCTTCCAGAGTTAATAAAAGAGAAGGGCACCTAGGCGCTGTCTCTAGAGAGACTTTGTTGTTCCTATGTTCTGTTCTCACTAATCTGCTGGTTGAAAATGGGCTTTTGTGGAAACCATCTACCTGATATCTTCTCCCCTGCCCCACCCATTTTCCACCGCTCCTGCAGGCCACACTTCCAGAATGATGATGGGCTCTGCAGGCTAAAGTTTGTTTGTCAGTTGTCATTTTCCATAATGAACCACAGAATAGCACCAAACAACTAAAATGATACCTGAAATGAGGCTTTAAATATGTTTTGCAAATATCTCCCAGTGCACATTCATCTGAATTATGCCTGGCCAGACCAAATTGATATTAGAGTTAGTATAAAAATTTTTACTAGAAATCAGGAATGGGCAGCTGGTTTTCTGTCGTCTGTAGTAATTAGCTCACTTACTATTGTATTTCTCCAGCTGTATCCTGGGTCCTCTGTAGATGGTGCTGCAGAGTAGCTGGGACTTGCTCGGTGGTGGGGGTGGTGGTTGATCACAGTCAGGCAATTCTTGTAACCTGAGAAGTAGGAGGAAGGAACACAAAATGAGTGAGGAAAAGGGAGAGAAGGAGGGGGAAAGGAAAGGAAAGGAAAGGAAAGGAAAGGAAAGGAAAGGAAAGGAAAGGAAAGGAAAGGAAAGGAAAGGAAAGGAAAGGAAAGGAAAGGACCAAGTGCAGCAAACAACCTAATATGCTACTGGGCCTGTCAAAATGCATTTATTGTTGCCATCTAGATGATAAACTCTCTAGAGCCAGGATGTTTCATGCCAGTGGCTTACCCAACATTATCTGCACACAGGTATCTGCACTAGTACTGCTAACCATGCCCCAAGGCTGGTTTTTCTTACCTTCATGAGGTAAAGCAATGTTTGTTAAGATAAAATGTCAGCTATTTCATAGTATTGTGAAATAGTTTGGTAAACAGAAAAAAAGGAGGGTCAAACAGATCATCAAATATAGGGAATGGGATTGTTATAGAAGATTATAATACATGTATTGGAAAGGAAAAGGGAATGCCACGCGATTCTTTGGCAGGTCATGTACAATGCAAGTTAAGAGTCTAGAAACGTGAATGAAGTGAAGGACAGAAACTGATAAATATGATTCTTGGCAATACTATATCAGTTGTCTAAAAATATTATTACTTCGGGACAGCTACAGGAAAGTAGAATTTCTCAGAGCATTTGCAGTGCCTCAAAGAACAACACAGAAGGAGCCCAAGACCTCCGGGTGTTTTAAAGAAGTAGAAGAGAACACTGGACTAAGGCACTTGGAAGAAATTACACACTGTGGGCAGTTAGAAGAAGATTTTTGAGAGCACATCTATTGCAAGTGGAGCAATGTGTGTGAGCAGTGGGTTATAACTACACACTGAGTTTCAAGTATTTAAAATGTCTCTCTGTTGGCCCTGGCTTCAGATACAGACAAGAACATTGCAAGAATTTATATATAGTGGATACTTCTGTGTGCAAATTACTACTGCAGTGGAGGCAAAAACTTGTTAACAACAGCTGAAGATACGAGCCAATTGGTCTTGCTTACTTTTCAGTATACCACAGATAAATATGTAAATAAACGTCCTTGTATAAAATATGTTCTTCACAGAACACAGTAAATATATTATTCTGGACGTAGAGGATTTGCAATGCAGCCTCTTACTTTTCTTTCATCTCATTTCTATTCATGATGTAGATACACCAAGCACAGATGGACTTTAAATTTTACAGCATTTTAATTGCAAAAATCTTGCCTGAACTATAACAATATACAGCTTACCTATATTTTAAGTATTGTAAAATATAAATCTCAATCTAGGAGCCAAGAAAAATGTATTTCTACTGATTAACCAGACTCAAACTATTATTTTTGCCTAAAAATATTTAAACTTTGTATTTTAAAGTAAAAAAGTAATTATCAAAATGAATTTCATATGTTGAATTCTCTCTTCTTTCATTCTTTGCACTGGAATTCATTGCTATATGAGTTTATTTACAGCGTAACAGAAAGGCATTTTTCAATTAAAACATAAAACTGGAAAATGCCTGTTGCACGTTGGTCTTACGAACTTTGTTTTTAGGAAACCTGAGCTCAATACACCTTGGCTAGTACTGGGTGGAAGGGGAGGGGGGCTGTCCAGTAACCTCCCTGTGTTGTCACTTAGAAGATGCTGACGAAGGGACAGAAACCCTCCAAACATTCTTCCCCTTTTTCATCATCTTACTCATCAGGTGTCCATTACTCCACCTCTGAGAAATTACTCTCCCACCCACATGTTTTAAGACATGCTTTTCTGAAAAAATATAAAGCTGTAAGTGAAATGGAGTAAGAACCCCCTTTACCTTGTGAATACTGCATTTCTCTGTCAGAGTGCTGCTGCAGTACTTCTAACGCATCTTCAAAAGCCTGGCCCAGTATGTCTTGATCAGGAAAACTCTGCAAGAACATATTTCTGTCAAAAGTCAGAAAAGACCAGGCATGTTCCTTCAATATTGTCAGCTGGAAAATCCCAAATAAATACTGCAATTATATAGAATATGCATGTATCATACCATCTTCCTGGAATAGGTATTTTGCAGAAAATTAAGCATTACCAGAAACTTTACTAGTATGACAAAGTTGTCACTCCTATGAGAAGTCTCTTTGAGATCTGCTGGGAAAACTCTCACGGGTAACATTACTCACTGAGGCAAATGTTTCAAGGTTCATTTCCTTCATTTGCAGCAGAAGTTTACTTAGAGGGTGTCACCATCATTGCACTGTTTTGTAGCACTTAGTACAGAAGTATATATGACTAGTTTAACATGATTTATGAAGCCAATATTATCATTCAGTAACACTGATGTGACAAAAGTACTGCATGAAAATTAGGAATTGGTTGTGCAGAGAAAATGTTATCTTATGCCAACATACAAAACAGCATGGATTTTCAGTAAACTGTATTGTCATTTTAGAACACAGTGTACTTCAACAAAAGGTAAAAAACTCCTCCGTAAATTTGAGGTGGCCTAAGAGTTTTCTGTAGTGTATTTGAAGCTTTCAATAATGAAAGAATAAAGGCATTGTAGACTTACCATTATTTAGATACCAAAGCTTGAATCCTGTTTAAAATAAAGAATATTTTTAAGTTGTATGTTTCAAAATAATCATCTCAGCATAAATAAAATTAACTAAACAAAACACCTACATATTATTTCTAGTGATGAAATAAAAGATAATAATACAGATAAAAGTAATGTAGGATTATAAAGTGGTATTTTAATGCAAGTAAATACTTGTTGCATTCTTTTTTTAAGAATTAATACTATTCTTCATTACTAGTGCTTCCGATTGCATGAATACTCTAGCATTTAGATTACTATCCACACCATTGTAAATATATTTTTAAAGCTGTTATGAAGTGACAATGAGTTATCACTGACATTCAGTCTTAGCTCAACAACTACTTTCCCAAAGAAAATACTGACCAGAATTACATGCAAACATTGAGGTCCCTTTGTTTCTCAGACGTAGTAGAAACAAGCTTGCTTTCTCCTTACTGTAGATCAGCATCTGGCTATATATGAATATACATAAGCTCCCAGAGTAAGTCTGAGTTCCAGAAGCAAATTTCATTGTTTAATAACCAGTGAAACTAGACAAATTTTCAGACAGCTTAACATGGAGTATACTTTTATATACAACATTACTCAGAAACGATTCCCTAGTATCACTTCTTGGCATTGTCTATATTTGTCACAGATTATAACAATCAATTTTTGTTTCATTTGCACCTTTTTTTTCCTGTTCTTCTTTACATTTGTATTTCACATTTGTAAAAATAATAATTAAAAAAATCAATATTTTACACATTTAGATTTGATTATAGTTTATTGAGAATACTGGGCACTTTGGTAGTGGTTCCAGCAGATAACAAAATTGGTCTATGTGATGTTTTAAAATGCAAAGGAGAGAAAAGAAGTTTAAATATAAATGAGAAATATTTTCAGCCAAGACTCATGGTGAATGTTCTAACCTGCTAATTATGCCTCAGCTAGAATACACATTAATTAAAGTATGTTATAAAGCACTATCAAAATTTATGAAAGATTTTTAAAATCTTAATGACTATACATAGCTGAAGGATCTCAGCATGTGAAGTGAAATCCCGATCATTCAGTCAATTGACCTCACCAGAGCCAATGGGATTTCTCTCTTTGATTTCAGCACAGTGAGCATTTCAACAAACTAATTTCATAAAACTAGAACAGACAAAATTAATTCTTTATCTGCAATAGTTGCCACAGATTCTCGGGATATAAAGCTGCAGAAATTAAGGACATGGATCTCATAGGTAAGGATTCTTGAGTAAGTTACCATAATTTTAATTAATTCAATTTTCTTCAAATTCATTTGTCTAACTCAAACTCCAAAATGAAAAATGGTAACTTTGACAGAACATCTGCAGTCACTGTCGCTGACTTTCAAAGCCCGAAAAGGTACTGAAAAGACATCAGTATCAGCAACATACAGTTGAATGATCATACCATTTACACAACTGAATTTTTTTTTTAAAGTAAGTTTTTAAAAAATCTGAATACTTACTTAGAATTTCAGCTCCACACACAACACAAGAATCTGTCTGGATTCATAAATAAATGAAAGACTGTTCACACAGCAATGGGCTGGCAAAGGGACTGCATTAAATAGCTGATTTTAGGGAAGTGTTTTGGCAAGGGAGTTTTTTAAGAGTAAAGGTATAGTGCAGTGCTAACATGGCCTTTCATTCTGCAGAAAAGAAGGGTGATTTACCTTGAAAACGAGATGTTTTAATTATATAACAAAAACATGGAGATTCTAGGCAGTGAAATTCCTTTTGGCTGTGGAACATCCTAACAGATCTGTCATTGGTATGTTACATCCAGGGCAAAATCCTACATCCCTGATCTGTCCCATACAAACTGCAGTGGACCTTGAGGTTTTACCTGAGCCTCCTGTTCAGCTCAGTGTATGAAGGGGACCAAACCACACCCCAGAATATGAATTTGGGGGAATTTCAGAAGTCTGCTTCACAGCTCAGGCCCAGCTCTAACACATTTACTACAGCTCAGGCCCAGCTCTAACGCATTTACTAAAGCATTTAGTGTAGATTTCGTCGAACTGCAGGTGCTGATCTGACACATCCTTCCTGAGCAGCTCAAGCCATGACATTGTGTCCTTCGTGATGAGGACTTTCTATGTTTTTCAGTACAAAGCTTGTTACCACTGGCACAATCTATCCTGTGCCATAGCTCTGTGCAGCCAAGTCTTTTGGAGGCACATTTTACAATATTGCATTAGCATATACCATGACATTTCTGTAAAAATAATAACTACCTCTAACAACATTTACCTCTGTTCCCTCAGCAGAGAACCATAGCCTGCACCTGGCTATGAATGCTGAGTGAAAATAATTTGAAGCCAGTGTTAGCATCAACCACCATTTTCTTCTTTCAGATGCAAGCTGCCTTTCCAAAATTTATACCACAAACTTTCAAAATATCTGTTTTTAGTGAAATACTTTAATATGGTTTCTTGAACTACAAGTTCCACTTTGTAGCACATCTGGTGTGATGTGGATTTATAAAGAAAAATGAACCATGAACACTGCTCTCAATCAAAATGTGACTCAGCACTGGATTTCATGCCCAAATTTGATTACGCAATTAACTCCCCCTTCATATACAGTTAAGTTTACTCTGTAACATGGAGAAACAGATTTCTTGGTTCAGTTCTTTTCTACAGTACGAAAATGTATCAGACTTAAAATGATGGATGAGCTTCAAGATCCTTGTTGGTTCCAACCTAATAACTGAGGTGTTAACAGGCAGTCGGACCTACCTACCCCTACATCTCTATCTGAAGCCAGGCAGCTCCTGCTCTGCCCTCCTCTGCTCCCCAGCCATCCTGACCAGGTAGCTGCAGGCCAGGCAGCTGAGCCTACCCTGTGCTGCTCACAGCCGCTTCTGGCCCACGGATCTACCGCATGTCAAAGTGGAACCCATCGGACTCGTGTGTGGCACCTCTGTGAACATATGCTGAGGAAAGGGCAGAAAATGTCAAGCAGGAGGAAACAAATGAGGGAGGAAGAAATTTTAAGACCATTCAGTTCCAACCCCCTGCCGTGGGCAGGTTTGCCACCCACTAGATCAGGCTGCCCAGGGCCCCATGCAGCCTGGCCTTGAAAGCCAGGAGCAGTGGAAGATAAAAGTGAGAAACAAGGAGAGGCAGAAAGAAACCACCACAACCTGCACCGCCTGTTACATCACTGAAGGGACTGTGTGTAACCTGCAGCAGGTACAAGGCAGGAGGAGAGAGGTCCAGAGTGCAGCCAAGCCTGAGGAAGCAGAAGGAAGGGAGTTCTGAAGTTTGTCTTCTTTGCTTCCCAGCACCCAAATGGGTGTTTAAATGCTTATGTTAATAGCAGTAAATTAAGTTTAATTCCCCACGTTTGTTTTGCCTGTGACAGTAATTGGTAAGGGATTTCCCTATCTTTACTATGACCCGTGAGTTTTCTCACTCCTGTTCCTCCCATCTTCTCTCTCATGCTGGTGGGGCAGCATGTGGGCAGCTGTGTGGGTGCATGCTGGCTGGGGCCAAGACATCCCAGCAGTCAGAGGGAAGAGGTCGAGAGATTAAAGCCAATGGGTTCAACATCATTGAAACAATCACTCTTCCTAAATTAAATTGATCTGTCAGAATATTCTTATTTCAGGTAAGAGGCTATGGTGTAAGGAAGGTCAGCAAAAGGTTTGTTTCCAGAGGAAATGGGAACATGCCATACATAGCACAAACATATAGCACAAAAACAATAGCCATCACTGCCTTACAGGGTAAATTGAAACTCCTTCTGTACGTTGCATCTTTGCTTGTCCCAAGCTCAGTCCAAAGGCTCAGTCCACAACTCTGGGAAGTCAACAGGAGTTCTGCAAATCACATACGCTCAAGACAGACAGCGTGTTGGCCTCTACCAAGAAATGATATCACGGAAGAAGGTTGGCTTTGATTTTTGAATTAGATTAGAAGATGGAGTCTAGTTAAAAGCCTGAAAAAGAGAATTTAATGTTGAAATGTTGTCTCAAATAATTGATGTGTCTGACAGCAAAATCTGAGTATCAGCTAGAAACCACAGAACCAAGCATTTCTCCTTCCTCCAAGCTTTAAAAATAAATTTCCAATAACTGAGTGATTGTTTAAATTTCAGAACATTCTGACATCCTTGCTTGACACTGGAAGTTAATTCATAATAATAGTATAGAAGGAGCATTTTCACCTCTCTGAATAAAAGACAGAACTAAATAATGCATTACAGCACTTGGAGGTGGGCTCTAGAAAGCACGAACACTCTTGCATGAGGCATTGTTCAAACGTTGAATAAAAAACTCTCCTTCCTCCAAAACAAACATAGAACTCGAAATGGCAAGCTTTCTCACCAGGTATTTACAGCTTAGAATTTTTGAATGTCAGACAGTTTGTAACTGCTCAAATAACTCAGATCGACCACTCACAGTAGAAGTCACTTAATAGAAAAAGACCCTTTGTTTTTAGAAATTATTCTGTCACAGGGAATCATTTTTTCTGATTTGTAACAGACCGACCACCAACTCAACAGTCTTCAGAAGTTAGTCGGTGAGTGTGACAGCCACAGAGAGCTTCCATTTTTGCACACTTGTTCTGGTCTTCAGCAGATCCTTTTGCCACACCTCTTTTGGCCATGCAGCTCCGCAATGATCTTTGTCATGAATTCTCATGGCTACAGGTTTACAGTAATTACAAAACCTCTCTCTGTAAGTGGAAGGATTGAGAGAGAACATGCCTGTACACACCTCCTTAAGCTAACCATGTTGACCAGCGAATTTTCAAATCTCTGCCAGTATCCTGGTTCTGGTCTGCTCCATCCAAGTTTTGAAAGAAGCTGGAAAGTTTCTTGCAGCAAGGACACAACCCTTTCTCTACAGAGCAAGAACAGGGATCAACAGATGGAGAGATCTCTTCTTTTGCAGTGATAATCCAGGCATAAGTATTTCACAGTGAATTGGTTATATTCTAACATAACTTCAAAGTTTTGGCCTCAGAAAATGCCTGAATTCAAATTCCCAGCCTCAGAATACAATGAAACTTTCTCTTGAAAACACAACAAAACCAACAAAACCCAACAGCACCATATAGTAAACTAACAAAAAAAATTGAAATAAGCACTGCTGACTTCCAACTTCAGTAATACCGTTTAACTGTGATTTTGATCAGACAATAAGTGTAGAATACAGACAGAAAAAAAACTGAATACTAACATAAAAATGGAAAACACAATCATGGCATTGTATCACACAAGCAGATAAAATAATGAAACTGTGTCTGAAGATTACATTAATGTTGGGGGATTTTGGTCTATGCATTTCAACAAACAGAATGAGTTATTCAAATACCAGAAGATGAGAACATATCAGTAGTTCAAACCCTTCATTTGTCTTACAAAATGTTCTACAAATGGCAACGAACATCTCAGCAATTCAAAAAATAGACTGTTTTATTGTTATTGGTGGATTTGTAGTATCAGTTCCTCAGCTGGTGGAAATTGGTACAGAGCCACCAAAGCCAGAAGATCACGGATGACTTGTATAAACAGAGGTGCTGGCTTGTAGCTGACACTGGTATAATTTTCAGTTTAGTAAGGTAAATCTTGCTGTGCCAGCACTAATGCTACTACACTTTCTTCCCTGACTCCCTGATTTGTTTTGTTCCTTTGTCTGCCTTATAAAGCATTACAGTTGGATAGACAGACAGAGTGGCATTTTTGCATTTTAATCCTTGTCAAAACTCTTTGTAGTTACTTACAGGGCAACATTATTTTTTGAAGAGCTTTGTCCAATCATTCTCTCCAATCGTGTTTATGTGCGCAGTTTTCTCTTTTTTAAGAAAGAAAAAGGATATTGAAAATGTTTTAAAATTTGAGTTTAAACTTAAAATAAGAGATTGTCTCAGTTCGACTCATTTCCCTACCTTTGAAGATGAATCCTTTGTCTATTACATTGGGATTCCTGTCTCAGAACCATGTTTTTAATTTTAATTTTGCTTTAAAATATTTTACTTTAAAATGCTATGAAATATTACTTTAATCCTTTCAGAGTTATTAGTTTTCTGGACTTTATGGGTCTAAAGATGCATCTTGCTGTTTCTTAAGAAAATATTCTCTACTTTCAGACTGTTTCAGAAATACATATGATTATCTTAATGGAAAGGATATAGATGGAACCACTAATGTGTTTAAATCTTCATGTTTTTCTGCTTGAGAACTTATCATCCAATGCTAAAAGACATCATTTACTTGGCTAATTTTATATATGTAACATATTCAGCTTAGATCGATCAAATAATTACACTAAAAAAACAGGTATTCGGATGAGTCATTGCAGAGGTTAAGTCTAAAAATTTAATTGCCTCTTCTGAGGCAAAAAAGAGAAGTTTACTGTGGAGCCTGCATGAGTGGACAGATCAGCTCTTCAGTGGAAAACCCACATCTAAAGCCTCTACTTTACAACTAGACCCAATATATTGGTCCAGTTGTCCGTGTCAGCAGGCCTTCTCAGGAAGCTTCTTCTTTGGCTCCACATAACCTAAGGAAGTGAGTTTCTGCTGGGAAGTCCCATGAAGACAGAAAACCAGAAACCACAACAGAAGCACAAGGAACTAATAACAACAAATGCATTG
>VXAV01011462.1:303546-342531 GCA_013399715.1 Alectura lathami
CGTGCCTGCGTCAGGCTCAGGGGAACGGGGCTCAGCGCTACCCGCGGCCCTTGCCGGCCGCCCGTGTTGCAGTTTGTCGGCGTTTGTGGGGAAGAGGAGTGGTTTTAGAGAGAAAAGTTTTGGTAGTTTTATCCCAGCTAGTACTGACGGGAGGCCGCGAGTGCTTTGGGTTCTCCCGATGCGAGGGGTGGTGGCTGAGCAGCACCCTTCCTGCTGGGCTTGGCCTTGGGGTAGGTGCGCGCTCCTGGGTGGAGGGAGGCTGCCGTAACGCCTGCCTTCCATTTCCGTGTCGCGAAGGTACTTGAAGCACTCTTTTTTTCTTTTCCTCTTTACAAAGCAGAGAGGCGCAGGAGCCTGTGCATCCTGCTTCTACCACTTCCCTTTAGTGCCCTTGCTGGGGTGAAAGCTCTGCCCGCCCCACGGAGGCTGTCGCACACAACAGATCTGAGCGCTTTGAGCTGCACAGAGTTGAGCAGTGTGTGTTCGAGTGGCAGAGGACGTTTCTGTTTTTTTCCTGTGCGTAGGTGTGAGCTGCTCGTCAAATATGCCAATGTTATCAGGCTGCGCTGATGCTGTAATGGCGGTAAATCATCAACAGCAAGATATTTATCCTCGTGTTGGCATGAGTAACCAATTATGCTAAAATCGTATGAGACTATGACAAGGTTTAAGACACATCCCTTATACATCCTCGGCCATCTTGGATGCCTTAAGCAGAGAATTAGGGATGGATTTCTGCTGTATCCCTCTATGGGAAAGTTCTTTGTAGAAGCTAACATACCTTAACGTACACTGAATACACTTTAATTGTAAAAGTTTAGCTAGCCTAGCTGTTTGCCTTTGTCGAGATAAGTAATTTTTGCCTTTATAGAAATAAATGATTATATAATGTTCTTGAAGCTCAAAACATGGCTGCTTTGCAGTTCGGCTAGGCTTAATTAACAGTTACTTTGTATCTGCTTGGGAAATTGTGAAGCAGTGTATAGGTAACAGGAGGCCCTAAACTGCTAGCTATCTCATGTTAATTGACAGGTTAGGCATGTAAATCCTTGAAAATAATTGCCTGGTCCTCGTGCAGCTGCTAAAGGGGTGACAGTGAACTGCTTAAATGAGCAAGATGCCATTGTGCATGCACAAGTAATAAAGGTCAGCCAGCGGACACAAGAGAAGAGGAAGATACAATGAAGGCTCCCAAAGTGACCACTAAGAGACCCCAGACTCACCTAAGAGACCAGAAGGAGCATCCACAAAAGGATGCTAATAGAATATTCACTAGTTGTTAGAATACCTGTGAATATGTATCATGACTCCGGGAGTTGTAATGAATCACAGAATCACAGAATGGCTTGGGTTGGAAGGGACCTCAAAGATCATCTAGTTGCAACCCCTCTGCCGAGGACAGGGCTGTCAACCACTAGCTCACTAGATCAAACTGCCCAGGAACCCATCCAGCCTGGCCTTGAACGCACCCAGGGATATGTAATGCCTGAGTGCTATGTAACTGTAGTTTGATTCTTCTTCAGGGGAGACAATCTGCGACTTTAGTCCTGTGCCACCCAGCGCTGCTGATAAAGCAGTACCTGCTTACCTACACCACATTGGTGTTGATAAGTTTTCTTTGCGAATTTTTGGCAACAGTCAGAGTAATTATGTAATCTTCTTTGCAACTCATTTAATTATTTTATAAAGTAGTGCTACAGATTTTTCTGAAACTAGCTAATTTGATGTACTTTTAAAATTCTTAAGTGTAATATAGATAGGGTAGCAAAAATGTGCTAATATGTTATATTCATTTTGCATTTGGCTTTCTTCACTTACAGGAAAGAATGCAAGTTTGTTCACAACTTCTACTCGGCCCACAATCACTCTGTTCTAAAACAGCATGGACTTGACAATTTTAGCAATGATGAACTCCGCCACCTTCTGCTTCAAAATGACCATTCCCTCCTACCAGAGGTGAGCAGTATGTGACAGTTTTTTGTGCCTTTTTGAGTGACCATTGCAAAGTGGAAGAGGCTTGATGTTAGCTGGAGATGTTAGGTGTCAGTTTAGTTAGCATAATCCAAATCTAAAACTTTAAATCTGCAGCCTTTGTTCTCTTACATGGTAGGTTGGCTCTGGCTGGCAGCTAAGCACACACAGCCGCTTGCTCACTCCCCTGCCCCAGCAGGAGAGCTGGGAGAAAACAGGAAGAACTAAAGTGAGAAAACATGCAGGTCAAGAGAAACACAGTTCAATAAGTGGTGGAGAGAGGGGAAGAAGTGAAGTGTTGCAAATCCACCACTTCTCACAAGCAGACCGATGCCCCACCAGTGTCCAAGCAACGGCCACCTTGTAAGAGGACATCTCCCTGCCCCCAGCCCCTCAGTTTTTGTTGCTGAGCATTGTGCTGTATGGTATGGACTATCCCTTCGGCCAGTTTAGCTCAGCTGTCCCAGCTTTGTCCTTTCTGGCTTCTTGCCCGCCCCAGTGTTCCTGGAGTGTGGAGACAAGACAAAGCATTGGCCCTGGTATGTTATCAACACTGCTTTGGTCTCAGATCCAAAACACAGCAGCATATGGGCTGCTGTGAAGAAGATTAACTCCCTGACAGCCAGACCTAGTTCTTCTTACCATCAAATTCAGGTTGAGAGCATTCACTGTTCCAAAACTAGAAAACCGAAGAGTTGGGGTAGTGACACAATAAAATCCACTGTCCTACATTTATGTGATTTAGGGCAAAATGCCGTTTGCCTGAGAATGTCTCTAACATCGTTGTTGTCTGTTAAAAGATCTTTCTAGATAATAACAGGGAGAAGGATAAAGCTATCAAGTAATCACTTGGAAAACAATTAGAAGAAAGCTGTATGTCTCCTAAATGCAAATTTAAAAATGAAGCTGTAAAAATTTTAAATCTCCTGAATTCAAACAGTCTATATGAGCATATTCTACTTGAAACTTTAAATTGTCTTTTTAATTTTTTTTTCCCTACCCAAGGTCTGCTTGCATTATAACAAAGGCGATGGACCTTATGGATCTTGTAACTTTAAAAAGACCTGCACCAAACTGCATATTTGCCAGTACTTTTTGCGGGGACAGTGCAGATTTGGCAGCAGCTGCAAGCGATCCCATGACTTGTCAAAGTCAGAATGTTATGAGAAACTGGAGAGACAGGGAATGAGCTCAGACATTATTCGGAAACTACCTTCCATTTATAAGAATATGTATGCCATACAAAATAGCAACAGAAGCATGCATGACACAGAAGACAGCAAGTCTTCACCATGTAAAGGTAAATCATAACGTCTTTTGAAAACATCAGAAGAAGAGTTGCTATAGTGAATATTGAGAGATGCCATTAAGAAAGAGAATTGAATTTCATGTCTTGATGCGTCTTAGGATGGGCCTTGCACCAAGTCATCGACGGAGACTTGTCTTAAATTCAAGTGAAGTGGATTTCAAGGCATTATGGGTGTCTAAGAAATAAAGTCCTTGTTTTTATTAAAAAAAAAATTAAATTTGGGGTTAGAAAAGCGTAACAAGAACTAGACATAGGGAGATTTGTGATTTCTTTTTGTGAAAACACTTAAACAAGGGTAGGGAACTGTTTAAGATTATAAACTACTTTATTTCCTTTATTTTTTCCTTTAAAGTAGCTGTTGCCTAGCGCAAGAATTCACTGAGAGCAGTATCCTAGTTGCTCCTCAGAGATGTAATATTTTTATGTTGAAGTTTCTTAGAATTTTCACTTAGTATAATTTAGCAGGAAAAATCATAGAATCATAGAACCATCCGAGATAGAAGGGGCCTTTAAAGGCCATCCAGTCCAACTCCCCTGCAGGGAACAGGGACACCTACAGCTGGATCAGGTTGCTCAGAGCCCTGCCCAGCCTGGCCTTGAAGGTCTCCAGGGATGGAGCATCCACCGCCTCTCTGGGCAAGGGCAGCACAATGGAAAACCCAAGTGTGTCTATGTTCATCTCTGCTATTCTCCCTGCAGTTTCATCGTTCCTTCTTTGTTCCTTCAGGTGTGCTTTGATTTACAGAAGTGTCAAATTTTGAGACTTGGAATTCTATAGCTGCCTATGTTGAACAACTATATGAAATGCAGAGATAACTCAAGTCCATCTAGAAATTCAGAGGCATTGGATTCTGTTCTTATTTTGCGGTGACAGCTAGCAATCGCATCTGAGTAATCCAGCAGCTATGGGAATGTCAGGTTCAGGAAGGGTGGATAAAGGGATAGGGCCTTTTTACATACAAGGCTATCAAAGACTTTGGTGCCTTTCCAGAGCTGAACACAGTTACAAATAAACTCTCTGGTTTTAGGCATTTTCTTATAGCTGCACTTCTAAGAGGACTTGTTGAAACAGAGGCACTAATAAGGCTTACAATTCCCCTCTCTAGAGAGAAAACACAGCTCTAGCCAAGACTCTGCATCTGCCAGCAATGAAGTGGAACAGATCTGTTTGTATTATCTGTACAAAAGTTGTGCCTTTAAAGGTAGGTTGTGATTGTAGCAAATCCAGTCTATCTTCATTTTCTGAGGAAGACAAAATGATAGACATCTTTCACAGAAAAGAGGAGCTTCAAGCGTTATGCTTTAGTTCAATCTTGTTGTAATACTGAGTGCTGGTAAGAAAGTATTTGACCTTCGTGATTTACCACACAAATGAGATGTTTTGTCTTGCTCTGATACGTTTTTATGCTGCAGATTGGCTACGTCAGCTGAATTCACCTGAGAGACTGCTGAATGACAGGATTCCTGTTTCCAAATAACTACAAAAGATACTCCAAATTATGCATTCGCCCTTGTTTCTTCTAGCATTCTCCTGTTCCGTCTGTCTGAGCTCAGTATCCCTTTGAAAACATTCTGACTTGTCCAGGAAAAATGCCACTGTGCTAACTTTTTTTTGTTGGGATGTCCTTTGGTTATCCTTTTCCTTCCTGCTGTTCTTGACCTGTGATATCTCTGTGAGGTATTGTACATCACCTATGAACTGTTTTTTTGACTTTGCCTTGTTATGTTGCCAGCTGCTCTACAGCAAAAGCTAGTCTGAAATTTATGCATACATGTACTGATGATTTGTTCTTCGCTGCCGTTGAGGAATGACTGCATGCTGACTCTTCAAATGATTTCTAACACCTGCGATTCTGGGGATACTGCAGCCGCTGTTCTTGTTACGTGTGGACCAGTTACTGGGCCTTTAAAACTGTTGACTTCTTGAAGTCTCTAAATGAGCTATTTCCTAGCCTAAATCTGAGCACTGTTTTTTTTGTTTTGTTTTTTTCATCAGTACCACGGTGAGATGAAGTGGTTAATCATACAAATTTGGGTCTACACTGTTACTCTACATTCAAAGACTTACCCAAGCTTGTGATCTCAGTTACTGTAAACTTTTGTCTTTGAAATTGAGAGCACAGCTGAGTCCTTTACAACTGAGCTTGATAACAATTTTGGTGGACAAAGAAAATCTAGTCGGTGTCTAAGCTCAAAAACTAAGTTTTGCTTGATTGTGCTGAAAAAATCTGAATTACTCTTTCCTCACAGACTGTAAAAATAATGCATCTCTTACTTTTTTTTTTTTTTTCACTTTTATAGACAAGTGTATCAGAACCCATTTTCACTTGCCATATAGATGGCAGATCTCCGATGGCAATACCTGGAAGGACTTGAACAATATGGAAGAAATAGAAAAAGCATATTGTGACCCCAGTAACATCAGGTATAACTTCTTATAAGATTTAATAAAGTTTGGAGTTTGCCCTCTGATGTGCGATATTGGACCAGGCCCTCAGTGGCTATAAATTGCTGAAGTTCTGTTGCAGTCATTACAAAAGTCGCTTCGTTTGGTATTCTTCTGCTGACCTTGCTTCATTGATCTATTGTTGTTGGAGATGTGACCCACTGTGATTTATTCATGCCTGAGGTCTGTACAGGACCCGTTGGGTTACCACACTTGGTCTGGCTGGGATGGAAGCGAAAGTTTCTTCTTGGCAGCCCCTACAGAGTTTGGATTTGTAACTAAACGCTATTGATGTAAGGCCAGTATTTTAGCTGTTGCTGAGCAATGCTTGCACAGAGTCCAAGTTTTCTCTTTTTTTCCCCTCTTGGCCCCATTCCCCCCTACAAATGGGTAGCTGGGGATGGGCAGGAAACTGGGAGAGGACACAGCCAGGACAGCTGACCAGAGGCATATTGGCCAAAGGGATATTCCACACCATATAGTGTTACGCTTAGCAATAAAAACTGGGTTAGAAGAAGAAGACATCTTGAGCTCTTCAGAGACTTGCTGGGCATAGTCTGCCCATGGGAGGTGGTGAGCAATTTGCCTTGCTTCCATTGTTGATTGTTATTATTTATTTGTTTCCCCAATTTGCTTCACTTCATAAGCTGCCTTTAATTTGACACATGAGTTTTCTTGCTTTTGCTTTTGCTATTTTCTGCCCCCTGTCCTGCAAGAGCAGTAAGGGGGTGTGAGCAAGCAGCTCTGTGGGTATTTGTCTGCTGCCCAGGGACACCCCATCACGGTTGTTTTATGGGACTGATCTGTATTAGTATTCTTGCTCTGAAGTATTTCTTGCTCTGAAAAATTGTATAACTAGTTCCTACTGCTGCTGCCATAGGAAGCCTTAATCCTGGCTGGAAAACCTCAGGTGAATGATGATTTTATCACATGTACTGTTGAGAAGCTGTCTTTAGTTAGAACTTGCCAAAGCACAGTTTGACCCCATGATTAGAAGTAATCTTCTCTTTCACCTTATGACGTGGAGGATGTGAAGGTAGCATGGGATTTTTCATCCTACCCCGCTGCCCCAATCCATACTGTGGAACTGCTAGAATGCCCAGTGTAACTGAAGATGCAAAATATCTAGAAACACAAGGCAGAACTGGGATTGTTGTGGAAACTACAGGTTTGTATTCTGCTCTTGAGTGATGTTGAATTAATTTGCCGATTTGTGGTAGGCTTCTGAATCTACACGTAAAAGTTTACAAACTTTTTTTTTTTTTAACAGACCTACTAAAGCTGTTGCTGAAAGTGGCCCTGTCTTGTCATACATCTCTTTTGTGAACATGTGCTGTGGGTTAGAAAAGGTTCGACGTCTTTCTACGGCCTCCTCTGTGACCAGACCCCCCCACTTCATTCTTACAACAGAATGGATCTGGTACTGGAAAGATGAATACGGTGTGTGGCAGGAGTATGGGAAAAAAGTAAGTGTGGAGAAGTGGGGAGAATCTCAGCTCTATGCTAAGAGTGCAGAAGTACTGAGAAGTGCACAGTGTTCATATCCCCTCCTCTTTTGTCACCCATCCCCTCCCTCTCTCTCACACATGCTTCACAGATGGGCTGTAGAGGCTCGATGAGATGTTTTCCCTGCAAGTTTGACTGGTTCAGATAGGGTGAGTCACTGCTGAGTCACAGTTATTAGTGACACATAAATCTTCACTGAGTCATGTCAGATAGGATCACATTAATACATTCCTTTCACTGCTCCTAACTTAAACTTTTCTGAGGTTCCAGTAGCACTCTGTATGTCTTTGTGAAGGTCTGGCAGGTGAATGTGCAGCCTCAGTAACAGTGCTGACTGCAAGCTCTGTACTATGTAACCTCAGGCCTCGTAACACTCCTTGCTTTTTGTAGGGGAAGTTTCCCCACTTTTCAGCTGCTTTACCCATAATTTTTGCCCAAGAACTACTATCATGCATGAGGTGTGGTACAAACTGCAGCCACCTTATGACAGTTGTTGGTTTTTGAGCTTGCTGGTATATAACAGACCAGGAGAATCTTATTTTTTCCTTCTGGTTTTGGCCTGACAGAATGGTGATCATGCAGCTGCCACTGTATCCAGTGATGACCTGGAGAAAGCTTATACTGCCAGTTCTCCAAAGATCAACTTCAAAGCTGGAAAACATGAATATGAACTGAATTTTGGAAGTATGTTCTGTTTTCTTCTTTTTTTTTTTTTTTTTTTTCTCTCTTTCCCTCTTTTCCAGGTCATTTACTGTTTTAAACCATGTTACTACAAGAAATCAAATTTCCCTCTTGTAACTTTCACCTGCAGTTGCTCACAGAGACAGAGCTCCTATCAGAGTTCTCACGATAAGAGCTGACAGTACAGTGTCATGGTTTTATGTAGTTTTTCTATATCACAACATCATGCAATGAACTGACGGGAGTGGGAGAGCTGCTGAGGGAGGACTACAGACCTTTCATTTTTAAGGAGTTCTTGTGCTGGGTTTAAAAATATCTGCCAGCAAGTGAGAGGGTAACATTGCCATTGATACCAGTACCAGCACTAAAACTGAGAAGCTTCTGGAACACATGGCAAGATAGCGTTCTCCCTCTGAAGTTGTGGCCTCGTTCTGCTGGCTTGTACAAACCTTTAGTTGCAAGTATGATGTGGCAGTAGCTACAAGAGGATCCAAGATCCAGGATGACTTAAAATTCATGTTACTGTGGTTTGACTGTGGTGGTGGTCAAAAAAAAAAATAAGCGGCCTATCATACCTGTCATTTATAGAGTTTGAACTCTACAAATACATGTAGGAAGACAGTATCTTGATTGCAAATTGAGAAAGAGGGGATACAAGCCATGAAGCAAAAGTAGGATTTTTTTTTTTCCAGAGATCCTTTTTGGTTAAGATTAGTTTATGAAACAATGAAGGGAAAATTTCCATTGCTACCAGTGTCTGTCATTCCTTATAAAGTTAAGAGAAAATTGAAACTGGAATCCTTCCTAGTGAGCTATACAAATAGGCTGTGGGTTCCACATCCTGCTCTGGTTTCCCTTTGTGTAGCAAGAGGAAAAGCTAGTTGCCTTTTTTTCAGCATTTTTGACAAAGCAATTGTAATTTTGTCAAATTTCACTGCGCTGCAAAGGCTTTCTGAGACATCGTGCAGATTGTTCTGTCTCCCGGTTTGGGACAGGATAGAGTTCGTTTACTTCAGAGTTGCTGGCATGATGCAGGGTTTTAGATTTAGGATGCGGAAAAAGCTGATGACACGCCAATGTTTTTGTTCTTAGTGAGCAGGGCTTAAACTGAGTCCAGGGCTTTTGGCTTCCCATGCTCCTCTGCCAGCAGGGAGGCTGGGGATGTACAAGGAGCTGGGAGGAGACACATCCAGGAGAGCTGACCCAAACTGGCCAAAGGGATGTCCCATACCAGAGGGCATTGTGCAGAACAATAAACCTGGGGCAGTTGGCTGGAGGGTGGAACCACTGTTGCTTGGGGACTGGCTGAGCATGGGTTGGTGGGTGGTGAGCAGTTGTGTTGTGCACCACTTACTCCTGTGTTCTTCCCTTATTAACTGTCCTTATCTCAACCCATGTGTTCTTGCACTTTTACCTTTTTCTGATTCTCTCCCCCATCCCACTCAGAAGGAGCACGAGTGGCTGTGTGGTGCTTAGCTGTCTGCTGGGTTAAACCATAACACTCTGTTTATTTTCTTTTTCTTTTTTTCCCCCCAGCCATGAGTCAGAAAAACCTTCGCTATACAACAGAGAGAGAGGTTTGCAGAAGACCTAAATTTGTGTCTCAGTCAGAGGTCGAAAATACAAGAGCAAGGTAAACTGCAACCGCCTGTTTTGAGGTCATGGGTGTAGTGTTTGGGAACGCGGTGTCGTGAAGAAGGGTGTGAATGGAGTGAAAGAGAAGCTGTTAGGACAACTGTAGAAGAAATTGAGAGGAGAAGGGACATACTTTTCCTGCAACAAGATCTCACCAGGTCTGTATTCCAGCCTGGTCAATTTGAGGCCTAGTAACACAGGAGCCTGAGGGGTGAAGGAATTTTCAGCTTGGCTACAGAAAGTGTGGAGGCATAGAAGATAATTCAATATGTAGCAATGTTGCAGGGAGCTGCTTATTACAGGGAACTATTTCATTAGAGCAACTAATATGCATGGAAGCGATAAGGTGTATGCACACTAGCCTTTTCTGACATCTGAGTTTCATTTTTTCAAAGCTAGCTTGTTAAGAAACAATTATTGTGAGAAAAAACAGAGGATCTGAGAAGTAAGTAGCAGTTGGCATAGGTGGAGCAAAAGGTGTGAGTCTGGAAAGGGAGCAGTTTTATATAATTCCATGTAACACCCAGCTTTTCTTAGGCATTACCTTGCAGCACACAGTACTTGCTTTAAACAAGGCAAGAAGGAGCAGCTAAACACTCACTAACTGAACTGGTGGTGGAAGTAGCAGGGGAGGGCTGTAGCTGTTCTGTCGCTGATGTACTGATATGATAGTGGATGCATTTTTATATAGCAAAGCTATGTATACCTTCGTATGTAGCAGGGCTTTTCTGTGTGCATGGAACTCTTAGCAACTAAGACAAGTTTCACATTTAGTTCAATGTATGTCAGAATTCTTTGCTCATTTTGTATCTTGCTTCCTGCCGTAAGTCTTGACATAATGACTTGGAGAAATATTTTCATCTGCTGAACTGAAAAGGCAATTTTGAAATGTTTCTGAATATGCTAAGTTGCCTATTTTCTCCCTAATCTTGGCAAAAATGCTTAGTGTCGTATATACATAAAATGTAAGGATTTGTTTTGTTTTAATTGCATGTTTGTAATGTCTTGTAACGTACAGGGGCTTTAAGCATGCAGAAGGGTTTAAGGGCATTCCAGCTCACTGGGACAAATGTGCCCTGCCTGACGTGGGATTCAAGGTTTGGAGCTTTTTGTTTCATCTCTCCATCAGTGTTCTTGCATGCAGGTTTGTTACATCCAGTGCCTTTGTAGATGGCTGTTCCATATGTAACGTCATGCAGAACTGTTGTCAAGGCTGAGCCTGATGCCACAGTGGGCAGAACCTGACACTGGATGCAAGTTTAAACTAACAAATAGTGACAGTGTGACTGTGGCAGCACTGACTTTCACTGCTACATATTTATCCCAGTCCTTGGCAAATTTGCCAGAAGGCAAATCGTTATTAGCAAGACTGTTACTGATGCCCAAGGTGCTTAGCTTTAAAGTCCTCCATGTCCTGAGGCATCTGAGGTGATTCTATGCCTCTGCACATCCAGGGTAGCCAGTCCCTGAGGTTTTGTAAGTAGACAGCTGAGCACTGCTGGTCAGCAGAGTTCAGGTTGACATGAGGATGTTCACATAACTCCAGTGAACTTTTTTACCTCTGTAACACACCCAGTTAGTAACTGCATCGCTCACTGCTGCTGACTTTCTGCCTCTTACCACCACCATCTCAGACAAATACTGTAAATATAGCTACAGGAGAGGTCTTCTGATACCACGGCTGAAAATGGTGAGCCTGCAAAATGCAAGACAGGCAGCGCAGATTGTGTTCACTGGCCATAGGGGAATATAAACTATAAAGATGTAAGGAGCATGGCGGTAGAGTTACTCTTTGATTTTCTGCAACACAAATTCTCCTTTCTTTTTATGTACTGATTACTTCTTTGTATTTAGGTACTGTTGGGCAGGTGCATGCACGTGCATCTCAGCCTAGCTAGTAAAGGGTTGGCTGCGCAAACACTTGCAGTTCTTGTAATATCCTGTGGGCAAGCAACCTGGGTGTCTTAACCCTTGGGAGTTCATGCTTCCTAGGTGAGTTCATGCTTCCTAGGTGAGCTCACTTTTAGAGAGCAGGGAATCTGTCTTTTTTCAAAGAGTATTTTTGCTGCTCATAGCTCTTCTTCACATAAAAGATTTTAAAGGTTCGAGTGGCCTACAACTAGGGAGAGTGGCTTTGTTATGTGAAGACGAGAGCAGTGTTCTGATCTCTTCCCCTACAGCTGATTGATCTTGACAGTTCTTCTGATGAATACAAGAAAGTCAAGGTGGACTTTCAACGCACATTGCCAAAAACAGTTATTCAAAGGATTTGTAGAGTTCAGAACCCAACTCTCTGGGAGGTGTATCAATGGTACGTGTAAAATACTGCTTTGGTGTGTATGCATGAAGTGTTTTGTCGCTGCAGTTAGCTGAATGCTAAAGATAGCTATGCATTCCTGAAATGCAACTGCACTTCAGAATCTCTTTCCACTCCCCCATGGAAGTACCTAGCCAGAATCAACAATGTAGATAAAGAGGTACTAGCAAAAGCAGAACTCAGTGAACACTTAGAGCTCTGAGTAACCAGATGAGCTCCAGGGGAGGAATCCTTGCTTGCAGGCAAATGGATCTGATGTCTGCCAGCTTTGAGTCTAGGACAGCTGCTTTGCACTGAATCCTTGAAGCTGGAAGGCAGTCACATCTGGCACCAACACTGGTTTGTAGGTGGTCAAAACTGAAACAGCTTTCAAAATTCAATGCAAAACTCACTGAGGGAAAGCCTTAACATGAACTCCTGTGTTCAGCAAAAAATTAATGGTAATTCCCCCTCACCCCCCACTCACCAAGGAGTGAATGGACCTGAACATTTTCAATTATTAAATATCAGGAGGCATTTGTGTATAATGAAAGCATGTTTGTACCCAGCTAGGAAACACCTCATCTGCCCAAAGCTTAGGCATTAATGCAAAGATTTTGGAATTTGTCTCTGAATATTAGTACAGCTGGAACCTGTTCAGCTGCTGTGGAACTACAATGATGCTGCTTCTCATTGCAGGCAGAAGGAACAAATGCAGAAGAGCAACGGTGGAAAGACAGATGAACGTTTTTTGTTTCATGGGACCAGCAAAAAGCATGTTGATGCCATCTGTCATCAAAACTTTGACTGGAGGATCTGTGGCCTTAATGGGACAGTCTATGGCAAAGGTTGTTTTTCAGCTCTTTTGTTAACTTTAGGCTTGCTAAAAAAAATTTCAGTAGTTACTGCAGGGGAGTAAAGTTAGAAAGGGGCCACGTGGCCATTCTGGGGCTTGTTGTGGACAGTATTGCTGGCTATGGTAATGATCATTTGGAGCATAGGCATAATGGAAGGCCATGGCTTCTGTGCTCCATTCTGTTCTTGCGGGGAAAAAAACAGGCTTATGCTTGTGGTCCAGGCCTACTTCTGTTCCAGTTTTTCCCAGCTCCTGCAGAAGGCATGTGATTATATAATCTTTTATATATTTATTTATTTTTTTAGGAACAGAAATACCATCCTGGTTACAGGCTTTTTGTCTTTTTAAGAAACTATATTCCTCCCACTCTCCTGTGTACAGGAAACCCTGGACATACTAAGTGGAGAAGTCAAGAGGGAGGCAAACTACCCACCCACCCAGATGAATGCTTAGAAACTCTCCCAAGTTGTTTTAATGAATATTAGCTGCCTCTGTCAGGAGAGGAACTTGGATGAGAGTGGGGAGGGTGGAACTCTGGGGTTAGGAAATAAGCTTTTGAGGAATACGGTAATATTTAAAACATCACTTGTTTGGCTTTTTAACATGTATGTTAGGAAAAGTAAAAGTGTAGGTAATACACAGTGTCCATTTTCACTAAGAAGGATGTACAGACCAAGCGGAGGCTTTCAAAAGGCAACTTGTGAACTGCTTCATGGCTTTTGGTCACGCATTTGCTTTTACACCATATCCTTCCTTCCCTGCAATTTTGGTGTCTTATCAACTCTGTCTTGGTGTCTTTTCTGCAGGAAGCTATTTTGCAAGGGATGCATCTTATTCTGACAACTACTGCAGGGATGATTTATTCACCAGGTCCATGTTTCTGGCACGGGTGTTGGTGGGAGAGTTCACAGTTGGCAAGTCGTCTTATGTTCGTCCTCCCTTGAAGGACAACCAGAACTTCTATGACAGTTGTGTGAATAACTCCTCAAACCCCTCTATCTTTGTCATCTTTGAGAAGCATCAGATTTATCCAGAGTACCTCATAGAATACACTGGCCAGGCAAGAATGCTATAGCAGCAAAACCCGTCATTGTTATGTTCAGCTGAAATAAACATGGTCCTAGTGTTGGCATAACTGAGGAGAGTGATTTTTAGAAGTTGTATAGTTGAGTAGGTGAGCATTCAGACACTTCTCTCTATCTTTTCTATGCAATGGAAAACAAGGGGTTAAAATACACAAAGGATGTTTTAGAATTAAAATCCTGTCTTGTGTTTTTAGCAGGTGTCAGCTTTTCCTGTTCTAGCTTTCCGAGGCTTTTATACATTTACTAGATGGATTCACTGTAACATCTGTGACTGCTGAGTTTAAATAATATTTAGTTACAATTGTTTTGGGATATATCCTTATGAGTGTTCATTTTCAGAGGCTGTCCCCTTCTACCTTTTTATCTTTGAACTCAGAACTTGATAAAACCTGCTTCTTTAATAGTCTTCTGCAACAGCAGTTGTTAAAGTGTTTGCAAATGAGACTGTACGGTCTGTCTCACTGTATAAATGCAGCACTGGTTTTTGTCCATACTTTATCTTCATTAACACATCTGCAGAAGTTAAACCTTTGTTTGTTGAAAAGGAACGGTGACTTATTTTCACTTGTTAATTTTCTAATTTAAAACAAGTAACAGCTATGAACCAGAACGAGGGGTGCTTTGACACGTGCTTCTTGAACAGTTGACTTTACCAAGTACCTGCTGTACTTAAGGTTTGCGATCACAAATTTTTCATGACCTTTGCTGCGCCTACAGATGAGAGGGTGCTCGCAACTTGTGTTGTAGGAGACGCCCTGGTTACCTATGTAATCAGGGTGTCTAGACTTTCTTGCTGGAGGAAAGTGTTTAACTGTGAGTAGTCTTCAGACAGAGCTGAAATTAAAAAAAAAAATCTCAAGATTAAGTGGAATATTTAATGGTTCTCAGCAAAAGCTGTTAGATGATATTAGCAATCAGCGGGCAGCATATGCAGATGATCAAAAATCTTGAACTATTGGGTATTAAGATTAAAGTTGCTGATGCATAGATACTTGCATCCTACAACTTACCATTTCTTTAATACTTCTAAAAGAGTACTTGTTAGCTATAGCTCATCACAAAATCTCTAAGACATCTTAAAGTTTTGTGTGTGGCAAAAAAAAGCTTCTCTCCACCTGTAGTCCAGAAGCACTTCTTTCTAATTCACCTGACTGCTGGCTGACAGGTGTCTGCTGGGCAATTTTTTATTACTTCAGCACTGAGAACTAGGAGCTGAGCCATGATTAGCCTCAGGGGAGAGTTCTACTCACAGCCAAGGCTGTGCAGGACCCCTTTTCTATAGCAACTGCAAAACTAGCAGCGTGAGACCTAAATGAAAATACTCCTGTTTGTGTTTAAATCGAATAAGTACATGGAAAAGCAAGCTGGCTGTATTCTTTCTCTGGAAATATTTGTAATTTGTAATAGCATGTATGATAAACATATAACATGTATGTTACATACATATAGAACACATCTAACATATAAATAACTCTACTTTCGCAGAGCAAGGTTTTCTGCTACAACAAAGACGTATTCATGTGTATATTTGTGGCAAATGAGAATACTGATGGCAAGCCCTTCTTCCTCTGAACATAACCAGCTATGAACTGAAATACCTAAAGTCATTGCTTAATGCTGGAAACAACTGAAAAGTTGTGTTACTCTTTTGCCGGGAAACTGAAAGAAACCTTTTTCATGCAAAAAGTTGAGTTATTTTTAATAACAGTTGTGATGGCTATTTCAGATAAAAACAGTATTTTTAAAACCTATTTGTGTGTGTGTGAGTAAAATTACTAAAAATAAAGTGCCTGGCTTTGTTACTTTGTTATCAGTTATTCCTCCAGCAACACCCCAAAGAGAAAAATTATTACCATGTTTTCCACCTTTGAAACTACAGTAGTAACTGTCTTGTGTATCATAAATAAAGAGGTACTCAACCGGTAGCTTCCTTGTGATGTGTTTTTTCTTTTTTCCCCTCTCTCTGACAGCACCATGTCTGATTACCTTTCTGCTTCCTTGGAAACTTCCTTAAAGATGTTGCTGTTAAGCAGTGGAATCCCCCTACAGCTTTTAGGATTGGATTTAGAAATGAACAGATTAAAGAGTCGTTAGCACTAAACCTAAACTTTAGACAGAAATCAGTATGGAACCTCTTTTCCGAATGGTAAGGATCTCTCTTTAGTACTTGAGAGAACAGAAACTGAGCATGAGCAGTGCCATAGTCTTTCACTCGCTCTCTGCCTCTCACTCGCTCCCATACCATGTGAGGAAAAGATAAGCCATGAGGGTTGTTTCCTTGTTCTGGTAGCAGGTCCTTTCTGCCAGGCCAGATGACAAGCCAGCAGGAGCCGAACAGCCTTCCCCTGCCAGCAGTGCTGTGTGGAGCACAGCAATTTGGGCTGTGCCCCTGCACCAGGCTGGGCGGACGTCTGGCAGCCAGCCACGGTCAATCCACCCCACTGCTTATGAAGCTTACCTGTAGCGAGGCTTGTGATCTCCTGGCTAGATTTTATAACCCGTGGTTGTCAGAGGCTTGCCTGTACATGGTGGCAGCAAAGGAGTGGCAGCCAGGTGCGATGCCTGCAGCAGCAGTGGTGGAAGAGAGGAATTTCAGAGGGTGATGCGTGCCAGCTATGGATGGGTGCTCATTGCTGCTTGGAGAGGACTTGCACCCACATTTGCTTCTTAGAAACCATTGCTCAGAGCTGCCTCTGAGCTGAAGGGAAAGTGAGAGCTGTGGAAGCACTGCTTTGCTTGGCATACTTCTTCCAACACTAAATCCAAGAGGGATGACCATTGTACAGCCAGGGTTATTGGTGTTTCTGTGTTTTGCTGGTTTATATCCAGAGTAACTGGTACTCACCCATTTTGCCAGGGGACAGGCTTTGCAGGCCATGTCCAGCTGGCTCCTAAGTAGCACCCTTGCATTTCTCATTTCAGGCCTGGTCAGAGACTCACCTTTCCTTGCAAAAATCCTAGCAATGGAAGGAATCCTGCATTCTGCCTTGGACATAGCCATAGCCCCAGCAGTGCAGGGAGCAAACATCTTGAGGACTGATCACAGTCTAAAGAAAGAGCAGAGCCAGTGTGAACCAAGCAGTGAAATAAACAGCTCTTAAGCCAGCCTTAGATGCTTTTAGCATATTTACTACCATAAATGCACAGTAGCATCTGATACTAGGTGAGGCTGTGTCCAAGATGGAAACATCATTTAACAAAGGGAAATGAGAAGCTGGCTCATTTAAGAAAGCATCACACACAGAGAAAATCCTGTAGTTTAATGCCAAGTTAGAATAGAGCGCTCAGATTTCCAGCATAATAATTTCTAATGCCTGACTCCAAGGATACTGAAGTACAAATCTGGAAAGGTTTTTCTATCATCTCAGCAGTCTCTTTAAAAATACTATTTTACACCAAGAGATTTCAGTAATAACTGCGAAGTCACAGAAGATGTTTTTAATAGAAGCTTTCCTTTACCAAGCAGCCCTTCCTTCATATCATCTGTCAGAGAATGACTAAGAGCTTTCTCTAAAACAGACATGCCTGGTTTTAAACATACCCACATCTCGGCAATGCAAGACAATACACTGCCTGTTACTGGGGAGAGGAATCATTATAAATCAGCTTCCATACTCCTCCCTAGAATCAGATTCGTTTGAGTTGGAAATGACCCTTAAAGGTCATCTTGACCAACTGCCCTGCAGTGAACAGGGACATTTACAGCTAGGTCAGGTTGCTCACAGCCCTGTCCAGTGTACCTTTCTCTAAAAAAATAAAATAAAATAAAAATTATCATTATTGAATACTAGAACCAAATCTGTTCAGGATCAGTTTGGGACCATGTTGTGATAGGGTGCACAAACACCCTGTGATTACCACACTGTTACCAATTTCTCTCATGGACAGCTGCTGTTAGCCTCACGTCTTGCTCTTTGCCAATGACAAGCGTGTGCTCCCAGGGCAGTAGACCAGCACTGCTCCCTCAGGCACAGCGCTTTTGCAGTTTTGCTGACCCCCACTCCAGACTTTGCCAAGAACAGAGAACTCTACCATTCCGTGGTCGCTAAGCCCAAGACAGCTTCTGACCACCACATCTCCCACCAGTCCTCTGTTTGGAAACAGCAGCTTAAGTGGGGCACCTTCTCTGGTAGGCTCTCTTACCAGCTGCATCAGGAAGTTATCTTCCACACACTCCAGGAACCTCCTAGACTGCCTTCTCTGTGCTATACTGTATTTCCAACAAACGTCTGGCAGGTTCTGAAGAGCTTATATCCAGCCATTGTAGCACTCCAGTCGTGAGGGTGATCCCACCACGTTTCAGTGATGGCAAATAGGTCATAGTTTTCCTGACGCACAATGGCTTACAGCTCCTCCTGTTTGTTGCCCATGCTCCATGCATTGGTGTGGATGCATTTCCGCTGGACTACTGATTTCACTTCTAACCCTGAGCTCCTAGGCTCACCTCTAGCAAGCCTGGGTTTAATTCCTTCCCCCTTCAAACCTAGGCTAGTCTAGAGCCCACTCAACAAGCCTCACCAACTCCTGGGCTAGAGTCCTCTTCACCCTCTGAGACAGGTGTATCCCATCTGTAGCCACCAGGCCAGATGCCAGATAAACAGCCCCAAGATCAAAAAAGCCATGCATTGATGAGGTGGGTTTTCCTGCTCCACTCAGTATATCTCCCTGCAGCTGAAGGGACTGAGGAAAATATCACCTGCGCTACGGCCCCTCCAACTAACCACCTCAGTGCCCCAAAGTCCTTCTTGATAGCCCTCAGGTTCCTCTCTGCCACTTTGCCACTGCCCACCTGAACTACCAGAAGTGGATTGTAGTTGGAGGGCTGCACCAGACCAGGTAGTTTCCTGGTAATGTCCTTGACCCAGGCCCCAAGGAGGCAGCAGACTTCCCTGTGGGTAGGATCTGGACAGCATTTTGGACCCTCTGTCTCCCTAAGAAGGGAGCCACCGATGACAGCAGCCCTGCTTTTTTTCTTAGTAGGCGCAGTCTTGAGGTGTGCAGTTAGCCGATCTGTCTTAGACTCCCTCAGAAGGACCTTTGTCTACAGCCTCACTTGTTCTCCCAGTTCCAGAGCCTCGTACCTACAGTGCAAGGGCACCTGGGATGGCATAGTGGGCTGGAGGGGGTTCTACCTACCCCTCCAATCAGGGGCCTGTTTCCACTCCTCTCTGGCTCCTAGGTCCCCTCCTTCTGCCTGTCTGTGAGAGGATAAGGGATCCACTGCTGCTTGCAGAGCATTCCCCCAGAGCTTTTCTCAGGAGGATGGTAGGGCACAGCTCCACCAGTCTATCTTCCTCTCAGTTTCCCTGATGCTTCTTAACCTACCCACCTCCTCCTTTAACTGAGCCACTAGGCTGGACAGATCATCCACCTGCTCACACCACAGGCAGTTGGTGTCTTTGCTATCCTGGGGCAGCAGTAACAGACTCAGGCACTCCCTGCAGCCCGAGACCTGGACTGCTGCATGTTTCTTTGGGTTCTCCATCTGAGTTGCCACGTTCTTTTTGGCAATGGCTCTCCGCTGAGTGGAGAACATGGCTAGGTCAAGACCTTTAGAGAAAGCAACGAGCTACAGGTGACTGCCTTCTTGAGCGGGAGAGCTGCCGTGCCTGCCCTCACGAACTGCCTAAGCCAGTCCACTTTAAGTCTTTGCAGCTGCTGTTGTTTGTACCTGTTCAGCTGTTCAACTGCTCTACACGTGAGTGGTGCTCTTTGAGAAATACTGAGGATAGAAACAGGATTCTGATAAGCAGGTAAGATAAGCAGTGTTCAGATAAGAACAGCCCGTATAAAAGCACGCTGACGTGAGACGCAAGCTTCATTTACATTGGAGTAATTATTCAAGAACAAAGCACACAAAGACCTGCTAATTTACATAAGCAAGAAATATAGTCAAAAATAGGAGACAGACAAGCCTTTAATGGCTGACTTCTTCAGGGTGTGGAACGAGATTTTTGCTCATTCAGGTAGGCAGGAATATTTAGGCAAGGACTGTTCAACTTTTTGCCACTTGTATGTATAAGCTGCACAGTAAATCACCTGTCTGTGCACTGCTTTCAAGAGTAAAAGGTGATGAATAACACAGAAATTAGATTGTATAGACCCTGTTGCTCTCCAAATAACAGTCACTCCATCAGTAATTCATATAACCACTGTCTGTAAGAGGGCACTTCTGTTTAGCCTGCCAGATGTTCTCCATGTAAATAGGAACAATTCCATGATTGCCAGGTTAGTACTTTCTGTGCAGTTCTGACTAAAAAAGAAAAAAACATAAAATAAAAAGGCAAAATCTTCCAGGAACAAGACACAGTAATTTGATCAGTGTGAAGGCAGCATGTGGGAAGAAGGCTGCAAAAGGTGCTTGCTGGAGAGAAACTACAGCTAGGGATCAGGCAACAGATGGCTCCTTCCAGCAATCCTTGCAGTGAAGCTTAGCAGCCAGCCTCTTCCCACTGCTGCCATGACACTTCTCTGTGCATTCCACCAAGAGAGATGCTGTACTTAAAGAAACCTCTAGCAGTGTATGTCAGCAGGCAGAAGGTCAACACTTGTAAATAATGGAAAGGTGTTTCTTTATCCTTACAGTTCCAGAAGAATTTATTTCTCTGTTTATTGAAAGTAAAACAAAGAACACACACAAAAGAAAAATCCTCAGAGTGAGACTATTTCCACTCACAGTTTTGTTTTCTGGTTTTACAGCCCCCTGAAAGACTTTTTTTTTTTCTTTTTCTTCCAGGTCAATCAGTTCCTTCTGTATGGTGATCCACTAGTTGCGTGGTGATTGAGGGTCTTTGTAGAGGAGCAGGAAAGAGCATAGAGGGAATGTGAACAGTGGAAGCATAGCGCTGCTCTGGCATTGAGGATGATACGTACTGCCACACAGTTTGAATGGATCCGAGCTGCTGCTGCAGCTGATAATCCCACCTGAGTGGAGTAAGCCACCTGGGACATGGCGAGCTCCAGGATAACAAAAAGAGTCAAGAGTTGCTGGGACTGATGATCCTGGATCCCACTCCCTGTCCATTCGCTTTAGTGCATGCAGCACTCTTAATTTCCTTGAGTCAATGAGATAAAGCGTCAGCTGCAATGCTTGGAAAGGAAAGGCCTTAGTGCAGCGAAGCAGACATTATGCCAACATCTTCTGATTACCCTTAAAGCTTCCCCAGTCCTCTTGCTTCCTTTAAATTTGTATATTATTTTTGTCAACCTTTCCGACAGCAGTTCTGTAACCAGCAAAACGACTGTCACATTATTTCTTTAGTCTTAGTTACTGGAACTTAGCTGGCAACAAGGGGAATTCTTCATTCCTCTTCAGGCATGTAGATGCAATGTGCCAAGTGCAAGTTGTTAATCTAAGTATATTTCAAAACACTTCAAAAGCATGAAGAGGGTGCTGCTCTTTCCACTTCATAGAAATAGGGAGAGGTTGAATATTGTACAGGAGTCTCATCTTTGATTTTTAGCAGAGTTCAGGATAAAATCCAATGCACTGGATTCCAACTCTTTGACTATAACTGTGGCGCCTCTTGGGCTTTTTCTACAGTAGGGATTTATAAGTGCATCAGCAGAATGTGTTAGATAATGATCCATAATTAAACTTATTATAAATCTACTGTACAATTATCACCTGCTCTATCCATTGAACTTGAGTGAAAGGAAGTCTAATGTAGAAAAGCTAGTGAAAGTGGCATCCTTCTTTACAGATACTATTCACAGCAATTTGAAAACCACCAAGTGACTGTGAAGCACACAACTCATCTTAAAAAGTGACTTGAGACTCTCTTACAGGAGGGCAGTCAGACAGCACCTACAGATCTCCAGTGTGACTTAGACTCCTACCTGTCTTTAAGGTTTTGAAAAATTATTACACGCAGTGAGTCATTAACCAAGAGGTCCCATCTGAGGAGGTTTCAGGATGTATATTTCCTTTTAGCGAGATTCTAGCATAATGTAGACTCCATTTTTTGGTCCAAGTGTGGCTTTCGATTTCAGCTGCAAAGGAATCTGAAAGCAAAAGAACAACATCTGTATGATTGTATGTACTCGTTTATGTGTATGTAACAGCCTCACATACAGACAGACATTTTTGCTCAGGGACCAATTCATACCAGGATTACTGTGGAAGCTGTAAAGTGCTTGTTTTACAGTCAGCTGTGGTAGTATAATATTAAACAGAATTTATAGCCAGAGGCTGAGGCAGTAGTTGCCCAGGTATATTGTAGATCAGAACAGAAAGAAATTAACTCTGTAAACTCTAGAACTGCTGAGTAAGTGACAGGTGCAATATATACAGCAATAGGCATATACTAAAGTGGTGAGATCCTGAGAAAAAGATGTACGCCTTTTCTCGCTCTGTATAAATCAATGTATTTTGCCTGCAGTGTTACTACACTGCTCTCCACCAAGGCAAATGTGTGTTATAGATTGTTTTATTGTAAAAATTGTAAAGGTTAAATCCCATTTTGATTAAAACATGCAGTAGAAGCCTCTTGTCCCTTCTTGCAATGGAAGTGGCTCTAGCAGTTTTCTCTAGTGAAGAGAAAGTCACAGAGTAAGTTGTAGTGTCTACGACGCACTACCAGACTCACTGAGGTTGACAAGTGTGCCCTTGAAGTACATGTACAAACCTCAGTCTCTGGGCAGGCCTTAAATCGAAACTTCTGCAAAATCCTCAGCAGAGTCATTTTCGTCTCCAGCAAACCCATCTTCATGCCAGTACAGCCTCGGGGTCCTGCCCCAAAGGGCAGATATGCAAAAGGATGTCGTTCCTTCTTGGCCTCTTCGGTAAACCTAGAAGGTAAAGAGATGGCAACCAGTTCAATAAATGCTTTTTTCTCCTGGATCTATATTATTCTGATTACTTTAAATGGACAGATCAAGGGGACTATTAACAGATTACGTGCTGGTGGGCTGATGCCCTTGAGTCAACTGATAATTGGCTTACACACACCAGCCTTTGTCAGCTGGTGATTCCAGGAGAGGACAGACAGACATTAGTATTACTTGCAATCTATCTTCATGAATTGCTTTCATTCAGTGACAACGTTCAGAAGAATGACATGCTACATGCATAGACCTGTGTGTGTATGAGGGAGAGATCACAGCTCAGAGGAAACCAACAGACTGGAATGTAAACTAACTAGAATTAGCAACAGTGCTTCTCTGCTGTGCACTGTAGAAGCAAATCAATGGGAACTGGCTTTAGCTTTCCTAATTTCTCTGTGAAGCTTGCAAGGGGTGATGAAATCACCTCATGGAATTGGACAAGCCATGGAAGACAGCTGCTGATTCAGTGCAGCCCTTCTTTCTGCTCTTGGCCCAAAGAGACCAGGTTCCCAGCTGGGAGGCATTAACATTGCAGACCTTTCTGTTTTTAGAGGGGAAGTACCTCAGTCTATTTACTGAAGAGACGAGTTAATGTGGCAGTCTATACACAGACCTGCGTCAACTACCTAGCTCTAGAATACTTGATCAACCCATTAAAAATGAGACTTTTTTTTTTTTTTTTCCACAAGTAAGGGAACAAAACTCCTATTTGAACAGCATTCCAAAGGTAACAGGTAAACTGTTTGCCAACATCAACAAAGTTGGTTGAATACTAGACAGAGTGTGCTTGAGTCAGTACAAGTTATGAGGGTCAATGCATAACCAAGCTGGGGCTCCACCCTGGCTGGTGCTAAGTCACTGATCTGAAAAATTCCTTAACACAAGCAAACCTTCTCAGAGGTGGAATTACCCTGAAAATCTGCGTGGTCCTCGTAGGTCATAGGGAGTTTGGAGCTGTTCTGGCAGTAGATAACTACTTTTCCAGTTCTACATGCCAATAAAAGTTCTGGTTTTCATCTCAGGGTCATCCTTGAAAAATCTCTTGCCCCCTTGCATACAGTTTGCAAGAGCTTCAGACTGCTGAGGCCCAGAGAACTCTCTCAGGATTTAGAGATGAGAAGTAATACATGTTATTTTGAGGATTAGAAAAAAATAACACTGCATATTCCTGCTAACTCCATCCCCATGCTTAGATATCCTAAATAAGATTGGGATACTATTGCAGAAAATACTATAGATGCCCTAGTTTGAGATGGAAGGACCATACTTCACGTACTGAGCACTGTTGCATATTCCATGCAAACGGGTTAATGTGATTCTTGCTTTGCTCAGCCTCATACATCTTTCTGGTAAATTTAAAGCTTGCCTTGTATTATTCCTGATGCAGATTTCAAAACAAAATATTAGGGGAAAAAAAAATCATAGCAGAATTTATTTATTTTTGTTAAGTTTTTTGTTGTTTTGTTAAGTGTCCCTGCCTATGGCAGGGGCGTTGGAACTAGATGATCTTTAATGTCCCTTCCAAACCAATCCCCTCTATGGTTCTATGATTCTATGATTTTATAATTCTTACTAGCATTACCAACTGATATAAGCCGGGGAGAGTGTTAGTAACCATGCTTCATTCCACAGGGAAATTTCTGAAGGGAATTCAACTCAGATTCATTGCAGCCTTCACTATCCATTTTGCCCCCATAATACACTTTCGTACCACTGTTAAGGTGGTGAACAAACGGTTCAAACAACATTTCTAGATAAACTCTGCTAAAATTACAAACCCCACTCTTTCAATTATTGGTAAGTTTCCTCCCAAACAAAAGCTCTAAGCTTCTATAACCTTGGCATTGCTCTTCTTCATGACCTCAGGTGCTTGGTACACCCTATGCCAGGATTTGCTCCAGAAGAAATCCATCAGGCAAACCCACCTACAACACACGTGTTGACCAGCTAGCAAAGATGGCTCTGGGCTGCCTGCATCACACCCAGTTGTTTGCAGAGCATGCACTTATTTTCTTAGTAGACTTTTCAACACAGTGGTAGCTTGAAATATAGCTGCCCACAAAACAGCTTAAAATAGAGCTGCCCACAAAACAAAATTGTGCTTCCACACAGCACCACATCAGCTAAAGCTTTGCAGGCCTTCCCTGTAAGCTTGCTGCAGAGGCTGAGATTCATGAACAGGTCCATGCCAGTGAATATACTGCCTTACTGCAGAATTTCCACATCCAGAAGTGACAGTATTTACAGCACCTGATCTGAAAACATTTAAAAACTTGAATCCTGTTTCAACACTTGATGAGACTTTACATCCTCTCTGGGAAGTACAATTATCACCAGTTATCTAATTTGGTAGAAGGAATATATTTTGGGATCTAAATTAAACTGTGCTACTCTAAAACTGCTACTCTTGAGTGAAATACTGTTTCAGGTGAATTACGGGAGGCTGTGGCTAAGAAAGAGCAGCAGTACCTCCTGTCTCCGCTGGACAGGCTGGAGTCCTGTGCCCACCCTAGTGCGTGAAACAGAATTAAAGACAGGCCTTTGGCCTAAACTGGTCCTAATAAGGACTTCAGCCTAAGGATGGAAAGCATACACCACATACCTCTCAGGAATGAACTTCTCTGGCTCTGGCCAGAACTCGGGGTTGTGGTGGAGATATCCAACTGCAGTTTCAATGACAGCCCCAGCAGGAATACGCTGTCCCAGCACCACACAGTCCTTAGCTGCTTCCCGAGTGAACCTGCAACAGCAAGTGTCATATATCCCAGATGATTAATAAAGGTAAAAACACAGCAGGAGGGAACCATAAAAGTCAATCTCTTGACCCTGCAATTTAGGGAGCAACACTTTCCCAGTATATAAATACAGCAATCTTTGCTGATGCTAGTATCTTCTCAGGTTACAATCATCTCCTACCTAGAAGCACACGGCTCCAGCCCAGCTGCCTAACTTTTGCCCTTTTCACAGTTGAAGCATTTCTGGTTGCTTATGATCTTCAGAAACGTTAACTTGTTGAGCTGCAATTTTGCTGCTAGAGTCAGCTTTAGACTCATTCTTTATGAAAACTGCAGATGAAATATGTTAGTCATCTCTAAGAACAGGGAAGGTTTTAATGTTAGGGCTAAGCGCTTTGCTGCTGCTACAGAAATATAACTAATTCACAAGCCTTTGAGAAACTTCAGCTCACAAGCATTCATCAAGGACAGGCAAGAAGTCAGCAGCACAACTCCTCAGCTTCCGCCCAGCCTGTGGTGGCAGGCAATGGAGTGGGACTGTCCTTAGGAACACGACTGAGACAAGCAGCCTGCCAAGGCCAAGCTAGGGTCTGTAAACCTTGTAGAAATGCAGTGTGGGTGTGCACATGTGCAGGGGCAGACCTTGGTATGG
This sequence comes from Alectura lathami, assembly GCA_013399715.1. NCBI lineage: Eukaryota > Metazoa > Chordata > Aves > Galliformes > Megapodiidae > Alectura > Alectura lathami. The sequence continues at coordinate 329,545 of VXAV01011462.1, forward strand.
ATTTTTGGAGTCTGGATGGTCACTGCAGATCCCAGCCTGGCACCAGCTGGTAGCACAGGGGCTCCCACTGCTCCCTGCACTGAGCCTGAAAAGTTGAATTAAGATTTCAGCTTCAGGGTTGTCAGTTGAGTGCTATTATAGAGGCACATTCTTTTCTCAGTGTCACCCAGCTTCTCTCTTTCTCATAGACAAATAAATAGCAGAGACTCCAAACCTGGAACAAAACACTGATGCGCTAAGAAACAGGTTGACAAGCCATCCTTCTCATCCTTACATGAATTTGGTGATAATTGAAACGTGAGTTTTGCAGAAGAAAATTCTCTAGCTTTAATTTTTTAAAATAATCTCATAGCATGCTTGGCTGCTACAGGATTTTCTCCTGAATACAGCATTGCCCTTGTCACAGGCAACTAGCATCTCTCCAAGGCACTGAGCTGTCCTACCCCTCAAATATCCATCAGAGTCAAAGTCAGATCAGAAAGCACCACCAACAACGCCAGCAGAAACTTCAGAACAACTTTGCTCCATTCTCATTTTGTTTCCTATCTGAGAAACATTGATCGTTTCCCTGTGGTTCAGCTGAAACCCAAAGATCCCTATTGCTTTAAGCGGTGAAACAATTTCCACTTGTATACCATGTATAACACAGTAAAGCCCAGTCATCACATCTATGAGCAAGTATCTTTGACATTTACTCTTCGAACAAACTGGGACAGAACTTTCAAAATTTAATGGATGTAGCCATTAGCTTAGTGATATTATTATAACACAGCACTAGAGCAAAACAGGATGGGTACAAGTTAAAACTCATGTAAAACAGTTTAGCTTTCCAAATGTGCAAACCATCCAGAGACCAGGGCCTTAATGAGAAGGTCGCCCACCAGCCAAGAGGCTGGCGTAGGTCTTTGCTCCCTGTCCCTGAAGCGTACCGAAGCAGCAGCATGTGGCTTTCTCAGGCCAGTCCTGCTGTAGAATAGCTCCAACCTCTAATCTTAGGGGAGGTGAAGAATGGCAAGGAAACAATCTTGGCCAATTCATTGTAAAAAAGCTGCTTTAAAAATATCAGGATGAGCCAGTTTACTATCAATAGGCCACATTATATCTTCCAAGTGCACAAGCAGTATTGATGTTGGCAGAGAGACCAAGGTCTTCCAGCAGCAGATTTCCATTTTATATAGTGAGGGATCTACCCTGCAGAATCAGAAGGGGGAAAAAAAAGGTACCTGAATGCAGGTGGATACATGCGCAACGTCTCTGCAATCACCATGTCCAGATAAGGCAGTTCTTGTACATTTTGATAGTCAGGCACCATCTGAAAAGGCAGGAAGAAAGGAACAATTACATTTTCTCACATTGGAGTGCCAAACTCATCTCAGATTAACTTTTAGATCATCTATTTTTTACAGTGCATTTTTTTCTGCAGAAGAACTCAATGTCTCATCTAAAACAGTAAACGATAAAATTATACAAAAATGTGGGCAGTAATTAAATGTGTGTCTAACAATCCCTTCATCACCAAAACACTTTGGTGTGCAGCCCAGCTAAAGAAATAATAATAAATCAGCTTGCTAGAAAGTATTTAAAATAGGGCATTGTAGAGAGCATTAATAGCTCCAGCAGTGATATTGTTTTATTCATGCACTGAGATCTGCACTGGACCCTCGTTCTCTCCCAAGGCCAGGAGTGTGGCAGAGCACTTTCTTCCTACAAAACAGCAAGGCAGCTAGTCGTTGCCGATATTGGAGCCAATCCTTTGCCCTTTCCCAGTGACCAAGCATAGTGCCAGAACACAGTAAGGTCTGCGGAGGGGTGGGAGATGGCACCAGGACACCCAGCAGTGTTGAAATCCGCTCCTTCCCGTAGCCATCCCTTGTGTAATGCTGCCTAATTTTGCATGGCAAGCAATGCCAGAGCCCAGGTGTTTGTAAGCCTATGAAACTTCCCGACCTGTGACCCTGAGTTGTGAGCACTGCAACCCAAACAGCAATACAGCTCTGAAGGCTTTGTCCTTTGACAGGCAGCGAGAAACAGCAAACCGAGGGCAACCACCAGCAGCAAAGACACAGCACACAGATGCATAGATTATTTTTCTCTCTTACTTTCCCTGGGGGGAGAAAAGAAAAAAAGAAAAAAAAAAAAAAAAGTCTTTTTCCCCGTCATTATTCAGTGTTCTCAGCAGAGGGCAGCCAAAGCACATCAAATAACCTCGACAGACGATCAGAGTTTTGCTTTAAATTAGAGCATCTCCTGAAGACTGACAGGGAGTAAATTGGAGAAAAGCACAGACATCAGACTAGACTAAACCTTTTATGAAGATTTGGGGCCCCTGCCGTTCACAAAGGGGACTGGATTCCATCCTTCCTTTATTTACTACAGCACTTTTCATGTATAATGCATATTTTATTGAATTTTCATGCAAAAACATATGGTACATACTGCAAATACTAAGCAGAGAACAACTCCAGATGGTATGCAGAAAAGGCGTACAATAGAGTGAGGATACCTTGCTGGATTAGGGTATCCCACTTATTCAGAACTAAGCCACCATGCACCGTTTCACATTAACTGATCTCTTCTAGGAAGGAAATAGATACGTTCTATTATTTCCATTTTTTTTTTGGCTCAGGAGAGAAAAGCAAAAACAGAGAAAATAATCTGCACATGCTGAGCAGAACCAGTGTGTCTGCTCCTCTCTTAGGGAAAAAAATATGCCACTCAGCTTGTCAATATACAAAGTGTTTTGTCAGAATATGCCAAATATTATCAATACAGGAAGTACTGAGTACGCTGACAGCCTTTCAATGTTGTTTTTGTTCTGCAGCAGTGCCTATTAACTCAAACCTTTGACTTAGGTCGATGGTTATCAGACAGAGAGACTCAAACACACAAATGGCAGCAATGTCATGAGAACTGCAGCTGAAGGCTGGCCTAGGAGCTGTTCTCCAATAATTTATGTGAGAGCAAAGGCAGGAGGATGATTTCTATCATCCTTGTTTTGCAGAAGGGGACCCAAGGTTCAGAGGCTGTCTGCCGTGCCCAGGGTGGCACAGGAGATCAGTAGCAGAGACTGGAAATGAACTGTGATCAGCCTCAACCTCCAGGCTTTCATGGCCGAAGTGCCTTTCTCCATGACAGCACAAGCACTACAGGCTTTGCTACAAATGCATGCTGTGCTGTGTATTCATTTATTTCCCCTGCCCCTTTTCTCCTGCTCTCCCGCATCTCCCCAAATGCTGGGTCCCCACCTCAGCCCCGTCCCTGCTCGCCCTGCTGATCTCGCAGATGGGCTGGCTGAGGAAGGAGTCCAGGCTAAAGGAGTGAGTGTTGGAGCCAAGATCATGCTGCAATGTGTTTGACTCCCTGAGCCAGGCGCTCTCCACCGGGCCTTCCTGTCTCTCTCATAATCCCTCTACTTACTTCTGGAGTCAATAATTAAGATAATTATATGGTAACCTGATATAATAAGTAGCCACTAAATCAAACCATACATCAACAAATAATATAACTGAAAATTATGGGAGTTTTGATTTACTTTTTCAAATATCTTCTATACCTTCAGGGGATCAGCAGTACAGAAAACAAAACAAAGGTGCAAACCCAACTGATTTTCCTTGGAAGAAAATTCTTTTTGCCTATATACAGAAAAAGAGGTCAGTCAAACAGCAGCACAGTGAACTCTGTTCATGTGAGCATGGCAGACACATCAGTCATTCCCTACATCTAATGCAGCTTAATTATTGGCGCTTCCATGCTTTTAACATCAAAGTAGCTGGACCTAATTTAGTAGTTATTTGCAAGGTCTGACCCAGGGCTGTATAAAGTACACACCAGCCAAGTATCCCTATTTGGGAAGGACAGTTTGCTGCTGCTATTTTTTTTTTCCTCTCAAAGAAAATATTTTCCATTTGTTTTTCCACTCCCTCTCTTCAAAATATTCCTTTAGCCAAGCACATTTCAAAGGATCTTAAATATGCTTTTCTCTCTAAATGTCCCTATTTACATCTTTCAAATACTGGCAGGTTTGCTAGGGAGGAGGCTGTTGCTGTGCAGAGTTGCCAATTTAACCCCTTGCAAAAAACTTTTGTGCATTGGCTTTTACTCAGGATCAGGTGTGTTTTCATTAAGCAAGAGATTCCTTTCTGTAAGAAGAAGAGATGTGGGGGCAGAAAGGAGGCACCACACTGCATGTAATGAAACATCCTATATTTTAATTTTGCAGCCACTGCTTTGCACAGCAGTTTGTCTTATGTTTTACAAAGCCCTGTAGCATCTCTCCTTGCTGACCTGGAAATGAAACAGCCACATTACATCTTGTGGCATTTCTCTTTGTGAATGTTTTCCCAGTTTGACTTCCAGAGGACTGGTGGTACACTCCCACCCATCCCAGACCATTCGTGCACTTCTGAGGTCCAGAAAATACCTCTTGGCCACAAATGCTCCTGTATGGCTGGCAGCAAATCCCAGATCCCGAGTGCCTTGAATAAGGTGGGAAATTAATCCTTAACCACACAGAGCACCCTGCAGCAAAGTATCAGTTGTGATTATAAAATTCCTTACGTGCTACGTGGATGATGCACATTTTAATCCCCATAGAAGTTCTAAGAGAGGTAACTGCCTTCAGATCCACCTCTGCTTTTCAGTTTTGGCTTCAGCATTTTCTAGGCAGGCAAACCTATTTTTTGCCACCACCCTCTGCTAACTTTTAATTCCTCAATGAACACCCAGAGAAACAAAGTGCTGACAGGAGAGGTCTAGCCAATCTTTCTGCTGCAGTTTGAGATGTTACCGTTCCCAGTTGCTCACTCCTCTTTACTGGCTGTGGTTACCAATGCCACAGCCAAGTCAGCAGAAGGGAACATATGACTGCATCTCGGTTGCTTCCACAAAACGTCCAGCAGGAATCTATCTTCAGCAGCACTTTGAGACAAGATACTAACTTTTCCCCCAAGAAGGCACAGATCCTCCCTATCACCTCTGTTTTGGGAATAGTAATCCAAGCACACATCAGTGAATAAAAGATTTCCACTTATCCTATTGGTCATGGTCTGGTGGTGCTCAGCAGACAGAAATGAAAAAAAAATCAGAGAAAATTGTATGTAGCTGACAGAGTGTGACGTGCACCTGAAATTGATTTGGAAGCAGCAAAGGCTGCAGAGACCACATTCCTCACAACCAGTGCTGCTGAGTCACAGGCTGGGGCTGGACCAGCTGTGGTTTTGGAGAAGTTGCAATCCAAATCAAATGCCTCATGGGCAAGTGTGACTGTGACAGCATCCATGTCAGAGGGATGATGCGTACATCTGCTATAGTGCAGATGCAGATCCATGAGTTACCTGTGCACGGCCCACATCAGCCCTCCCCCAAATGCAGGCCCACGTAAGCAACAGGATAGGAGGAGGTGAGTCAACAACAAGCTGGCATCATCCTGGTGACACTCACTCATCCTCCTGTCCAAATTCCAAAAGAGCTATTGAGCCCATAGCCAGTCAGTATTTACAAACAAGTTGACAACGATTCTTGATCAAATGGATCAAAAGCTGCTGATAGATCAAAGAATCTGCCTGGGGTTTTGACCTTTCTTTGGTCACTGCTAGGAGCTGCTAATCCACCAGAAAAGCGAAAGCCTGTTTGCCTTGCTTAGCATGGGAGAGGAGGAGAAATGCAAGAACACTGCATCAGGTTAGAGCTGCCCCATGACAGCCTTTGTAGCAAGCACATCAAGACAGGAAAGGTTAGAGACAGGACAGCGCTCAAGTTACAGATCAATGAAAAAGCAGAGGACTGGTTCAACAGATGCCTATCTATACCTCGCTTAAAGAAAGCTTGGCTAAAGTTTTACCACTGCCACAATAACTCGGTGGAATACCTGTAATCGCTACATTGAAACCTTCCTACAAGGCGGTGAAATAGGGACAAATTTGCCCAAGTAAAATTTCTTGGCTTCAGTCTCAGAACTTCTATCAAATACTGAGAAAAAAAAATGCTTAAGGCAGTCATCATGCCATACCTATTGCAAATCTCCCTCTGCTCTCTGCCAAATGAGATGTCATCCTGAGGCATGGCATCAGGCAGAACCAGTGCTGGGGACAAGGGACCTGCAGCTCCCAAGTCCTGCTTGCCCCAGAAGGCAGGGCAGGGCAGAGGCAGAATATCTGTTACTTGAAGATGCACTGCTTTAAGATACAGAAGAGCGTATCTAAAATCAACAGGTGTCCACTGGCCAGTGCCAGAGGCCTACAGATGAAGGATTTTTATTTTTATTTTTTTTCTTTTTGGGCAAAATATTCAGCTTTTGATTACAGAATTGAGAATAAGGTGAAGGAAGGAAAAACAGGCCAAGACTCATTTCCAGATTAGGATGTAACAAGAAGCTTTCTGAGCTGCCTAGCATCTTTCTTGTCAAATTCTTACAGCACATCATGGTAGCACTAAAGCCTCACCAGCAGCATTATGCCTTCTCACTGTTATCCTCTAAATAAACATTAAAGTCCTCAGCTCCAATCCATCATGCCTCTATCTCCAAAAATGAGTAAAAGCTATCAAAACATGTACTCTCCAGCTTTCCCTTCATTTCTTTGTTCCACGCATGTTCACCATCACCTCTCTCATCTGCCTGGCTTGGCATTCAATGGAAACGCAGCACGATCTTGTCACCGCCTTTGGTGGTCATGGGGCACTGACTGCTTGTTGGGGCTGGGAGCATTACTTTTGGCTCATTGAGGCACTTCCCAAGCTGCACCAGCACTCAAACTTCCAGCACTCAGTGCATCAGGCATCTCGTCAAACAAACACTTCCCAGCTCCTCCTAAAGACCATGCCTCCCATGCAAATTTCGTGTTACACCTTTTTGTTCAAAGCACCTGTCATTCACCCTCACACCTCCTCTATCTCCACCCTTCATGTTCTCCTGTTGAGGCTTTCCTCACTCCCTCTTGGCTGTTCCATCACCATAGATGACAAGAGCACAGGCAGAAGCAGGTGTTGATTCACAGGCCAAGTTCAGAGGTGGTGGTAAAGACTGGCACACCACGTACGTACCAGTAACCACATTACATGCAGGCATGGCAGCCAAATTCTTCCTGTTACTTTGGTGCAAATCCACACAGCTCCCTGGGGTTGTATCAGTGTAAGAGAAAGGAAAAAGTGGTTCCAAGTACACACCAAATAGTGCTAGGGTAAGAGCCAGAAAGTGTAAGGTTACACCAATATCAACTACCTCTAATGCTACGTTGCTTTTCCAATCAAAGACTTCATCTGCTGACAGAAGGCAGACCTGCACTGCCTTCCATAGCTTTTGTGGTGCCAAAACAAGGTCTTCATAGTGTCGCTGTTCACAAGAAAATTTCAGTGAGATAAAAATATTTCCTGAAACTGAACAGTGCCCTCAAACCAAACAGATAAACACAAATCTGTAGCCAAAACAGTCAGGAATTCACTGCCACCTACATTACTACTGACACATGGCGATCAGCAAGAACAGAATGAGTGCCATCAGGTAGAAGATCTGACATAAAAGCAATGAAAGAAGAAGAATGTTAAGAAAATCTTTTATGCGTCAGGCTACAAGCTAAAAGAGAGAAGAAAAAAAAAAGTGTGTCGATGCTGGTTTTGTGAATTTGTCAGCCCCACCTAGTCCCAGACTCCAGTGCCAAAGGAAGCGGTGCACTAGTACAAAGTGAGCAAAGACCTGGGAATGAGAAGGGGCCTCTGGGCCTTTCTGGTACCACGAAGGAATGGGCAGGCCCCTGTGTGCTGATAGTGCTCAGCCAGGAAACTTTTAATACAAAAATACCCTCACTATATCAACTATTTTATTTTATTTTATTTTATTTTACTTTATGGTAAGTTTGGTGGTTAAAAATAGCTCTTCTCCAGAAGTGCTTCCCTACCTGTGTAAAGCCAGTGCCCAACTCCAGCTATTTGTGGCTGTGGCACAATATATGATCATGAAAGGTAGGGGGCTAAACTCATCAGAGGCACAGGGATTGCCCATTTCTTGGCTCCTTGAAGAGCGCTCAGGCTCTGGGAACTCCCCTGGTTCTCTCCTTCCGCTCACCTCATCTCATTGTGAATCCAAACTCTCTTTCAACACGTCTGACACAATCAAAATTTCTACTTGGGTGGCAGAAATTCTGAATGGTGAAGTATCCCAGTGGGAGAGAGGCAAGGAGGAAATTAAGTAGGAGAAAGGACTGCCAGAGGCTCAACAGGCTGAGAAAGAGAATTATAAAACTGGGGTAGGTCTGTCCGAAGGGCATGTCACCAGTCCAAAGCACATTAAGCACTGAAGTTCATGCAAGACTTAATCCTTCCTGCTATAGAAGTGTCCCTTGGTGGTTGCTGCCGATCTACAGGAATAAAGAGGAGGGATTTTTTTTCCCTCTCGGCAGACATTCATGGTATCACATAAGAGCCAGATGATTTAATTTAATCACTCCTGCTCCAGCTGGTATTTTCTGTATGGAGGTGACAGTGCTTTAAATTAGGGCCTTGCATATAAAAGGCCCGTGTGTTTAGTTTAATCAAATCTTCATTTCCTCACGTTATGTTTATTTTAAAAGACATCACCATGAATTTTCATACTGCAAATAGAGGCTACCACATGCGCTAAGTAGTGAGGTCCTCATGGTCATTCTTCATCTGTACAGCCTCGTATGCTTGGCAGCCTTGTGGACTAAGAGATGACTCAGGCCCGAGCATGCAGTTTTGGGAAAGATGCCCTAGAGAGCACAGCTCGACCTATGAGGAGAGCAGAGCTTTAAGTAGAATGAATGACTCTGGTAATTTGCCCTTCTGCAGATACATAAATATGGGCTTGAGCCAGTGGCTGCTTAAGTCATTGGCTTCAGAGGTTGCTGGAAGAGACCTTTTCTGAATTAGTAAACAGGCAAACATTCACAGCAAAGAAACTTCAAGATTCTCCCATCACTCAGTGTAATTATTATTTGCTTTGACAAGGGCAGGTCAGTTTTAATACCATACAACATTTATGTAGTGCCTGATGCCTTGAAAACATTTTATGTACATTAAGTGCAGCACAACAATAGTAAAAGTTTGCCTTTCCATAGTTGCTTTTCCCCTGAGGCTCGCGAAGCGTTTAGCAAGCATTAATTAGTTGGTCATCTTCCAAATGCATGTGTGAGGTTCTTCTGGTAAATACTCCCTCCGTGTACACAAGGGGCCAGCAGAAGTGTTGAAGACTGAGTTCAACAATTCCCAGTCTTAAGAGCTGAGCACCCACCAATGCCAGCCTGCACAAGGAGCCTGAATTTTTTTCAGCTGCAACAGGACTCCTGTGAGTAAGCAGGCAAATGCTGCTCTGAATGCCTAGACTTGAAATGACCAAAAAAGAAAGAATTCCGTTGCGTGGCATTTAAATACATCCTCAACCAAAAGGAACTTCCTTTGTTTTTAGCTGTTAAGATTGTAAATCAGGGATCAGCCTGTCCTTGAGAAACTGATGGTACCAAAAGTACAGAAAGTAAAGGAGCTTTTCAAGTGTCAAAATTCCAACTCCTTGATGCAGACTCCTGCATCTACTGCCTAATTCAAATAACACCTTAACCCTTCTTGCCTTACTGCCCCACAGTGACGGATCAGAGCCAAAGGGAGAAATTGTTTTCTAGCGCATGGTTTAAAGCTGATGTATAGCCTTTGAGCAGAGAAGAGCGGTTACGTCCAGTCTGCATGGCAACTCTTTGCCTCCATCTCCCCTTTCTCCCTATCCAGACAGTGCTAGCGCAGACTGACTCGCTTTTGTAAGCAGCACCTGTCCTCTGTTACACCCTCTTGCTGCCTCATTTCTTGACTGGCAATCATAGAATGGCTTGGGTTGGAAGGGACCTCAGAGATCATCTGGTTCCAGCCCCCCTGCTGTGGACAGGGCTGCCAGCCACTAGCTCACTGGATCAAACTGCCCAGGAACCCATCCAGCCTGGCCTGGAACACAGCCAGGGATGGGGCAGCCACAGCTTCTCTGGGCAGCCTGTGCCAGCGCCTCACCACTCTCCCAGTGAAGAATTTCTTCCTGATGTCCAACCTAAACCTCCCCTCTTTCAGTTTTAGCCCATTCCCCCTTGTCCTACCATTATCCACCTGTGCAAAAAGTCGGTCCCCCTCCTGCCTGTAAGCTCCTTTTAAGTATTGGAAGGCTGCAATGAGGTCTCCCTGGAGCCTTCTCTTTTCCAAGCTAAACAATCCCAGCTCCCTCAACCTTTCCTCATAGGAGAGGTGCTCCAGCCCTCTGATCATTTTGGTGGCCCTCCTCTGGACCTGCTCCAACAGCTCCACATCCCCTCTGTACTGGGGGCCCCAGGCCTGGACACAGTACTCCAGGTGAGGCCTTCCAAGGGCAGAGTAGAGGGGGACGATCACCTCCCTCTCCCTGCTGGCCACCCCTCTCTTGATGCAGCCCAGGATGCCATTGGCCTTCCTGGCTGCAATGTGCCTTCTGCCATTGCCGGCTCCTAACTCCAAATTTTAGTGTATGTCCTTTCTGCAAGACATGAGGGAAAATCTGCACCTGTTCAAACTTCTCACGTTTTAGCTGAAAATTTGAGAAAAAAAGGGAAATAAAAATATTTTCTGACCAAAGCTATTCAATGTCTTTTCCTCTTCTGCTCCCTCTGGAAAGTGCTGACTGCCATGGGTATAACAAAGCAATTTACAACTGGTATGGGAAAAATCTTGACGGCATTTTAAATATATTTTTTTTTAATGTCTTTTCCCTCCAATCCATGAAGAGGATCTTCTAGAAAAAAAAGGTACCTGTCCAAAACCCACAACCCCAGGCTCAGTAGGGAGCTTGCTGCAAGCATGGGTACACAGCTTCCACGACATTATCCTATGACAAGCCCCTCTAGATATTCAGATAGAGCTGTCTGTGGCGAATACTGGCAGACACCTAGTCAAGGATTTGTCTCCCTTTCTCCCTTTACTCTCTCTCTTCTCCATCTGGGAACAGAGAAATTTCCCTAAGCCTGTTCACGCTTAGATTTAGTGAAGCCATCATGGTGTCATGTTCTGGCACTGGTTCTTGTCTTTGCTTTCCTCCACTCTTTGTAGAGCAGCATGGCATGGCTGTCCATCTGTTTATAATTTACTTTACACAATGACTTGGTCCTGATTACACTGATAGGCACAGTAGGTTATCTGAGGGCCAACTGGATCTCTGTAATGACACTGAATCTGTACCCAGATCATGGGAAGGTTTGCAGTCAGAGAAAGGGCAGTGACAAACTTCACTAAGGCTCCCCCAGGAGAGCTTTCCTGTCCTAAATCACAGCTAGTAAAAAACAAAACAAAACAAAAAACTACTTTGTAAATCCAGAAATCTTCTGCTATTATCAGTGCCTAAGTAATCCATAAAAATGAAATAGAAGGCAAGAAGAGAAACCAAGACCCGGGTCCTGCTGACGTTTAAAGATGCACGCTGGGGAAGAGATTGTAAAGAACAGCATTTAGTTCAGGAGGCCACGTTTCTAGCGGTCTCCTTTAGCACAGTCCCAAAGTGCACAGTCAGTAGAAGAGTTCTGATTTTCACCAGCTGAAAATGGAGTCCAGAAAGTTCAGCTTTGTTAGGGGGCACTGTGTGCTGCTACTGGTAGGGAGCCCTCTCGGTGTACAGAGTCACTGCTGAGCACGTGTGAGTGAGGGAAAGGAGAAACCACTCAAAAAGCTGCAGGATGAAATCACAGGGTCAGTAGTAAGGAAATGCAGAATTCATTTGTAATCTGAACAAGGTCATTTCTAGCACGTTTTAGGATGATATAAGGCTTTACGGGGAAGGAAAACGGAAAGTATTGCTCAGATTTCTTCTGCTTTATGAGTAAGCTGCTTTGGCCTTTATTTATTTATTTCCTCATAGTCCCACAATGATCCTGGTGTGAAGACCGATTGCTATTCTTCCCCTCTGGCTTCTCAAGGATATTTTTGCTTCTTGAACCTGATCTTTCCTCTCTCAGTCCCTGGCCATCTCACTCATTTACCTCTCCACAGTTCCAATGAGACTCATTTTTACAGTACCCCACACCTCACCTCTGTGTTGTCATTTCAGTTATGGCCACGCTACCTCGAGACTTGGTGTTTTATCTTTTCTTCCTCTTTTTCAAAGCTCTACCCTGCACTATGTCATGTAAGTATAGAGACCTGGCAAATACAGGGGTACCCACCTGGAACGTAGCCAGCCCCAAAGTGGGGGCCACATAATCCAGAGACCACTGAGACACAAGAGTGGCCCCACAAAGTGATATGTTTGCTGAGTCATTCAGTATGAAAAAGCACTTTTAAGCCAGAAAAGTCCAAAAGCCATAAGCAGTCCACGGGGTATTCACTAGCAATTTTGTCCATATAAAATACCTAATGAAATACTGTATCCTTTGCTCTTTTTTAGCACAAGATGTGGCACTAAGATGCCTGTAGATGGGCTAATTTAGAGGGAGGGATTCTCTGGGAGTACAAAGATGGAGCACAGCTGTGAGCTTTTCCTGTAAGGGCCCTGTCACACACACAAGAGCAGCTAGGCACACTCAGAACTCTATCAACCCTAATCACTCAAACATTACGAGCTAGGCCCCAGCGTACTTAGAAACAGACTGGAAAACATGAGATTCACATCAAATAATAACATTTTGAACTTCACTCAACTTTTGGCTTCTGAGCTGGTGTTTTTCATGTGTTCAGTCATACCTTTTCAACTATCAGGGTTGGAAGCATTTTCCCTCCCCTTTTTGTTGTTGGTGCTGTCGTTGTTTTAATAACAAAAAATTAGATTCTGGTTATACACCTGACTTCAGTGTTGAGTGGTTCAACAGAATAAAAAACAAATACCTAAAGACTTGCAGTGCAATGGTAGGATGCTGGTAATGCTCCATTCACAGAGAGCACCATGGGCCATCCCTGCCTGCTCTTTGGCTATCTGCTGGGAGCACTCAGCTCAAGTAACACAGACCTTCTAAAAAGAAGTATACAAGAGCAGGAACTTCACAT
>VXAV01011462.1:342593-363035 GCA_013399715.1 Alectura lathami
CGTTTTAGGGGTGTTATTGTGAGAGGGGCCTTGGGGATTAAGCCCCCAGTCTCTCCTGAAAATACCAAACTTGGTACCTTGGCAAATCTTGACACAGAATGAAATTGAAACATGCAGACAAAGTAATTGGGGGGGAACTGTGCTGAGGCTAAATATAGCGTTTCGTTCTGCTGGGTATGAGACAGGGGGTGGGGAAGGCAGGAAGTGAGGGAGAGAGGGGGAAAAAACAGACAAATTTGGGCTGTCGCTGTCATACACAGATCCACTAATCTATGGCTGAATCTCAGACAGCTGTGTGACTGCAAATGAAGAAATTTAATTAAAAAGTCAAAAATGAAAATCAGCAAGAAGAAAACAGAAAAAAACAGGACTTCACGCTTCCCACACCTAGCCTGATGTATAAATAGAGACTATGTGACTGATGAAGGGTACTTATTACTTCTTTGGCTCCATGTGTGTAAAGAAACCTACAATTCTTTCCAGAGAACAGGCAGATAATCACCAATCCAATGGCACATTGCTGCTATCCAGTTTAACCACAACATGTAACACCATGGCAATCCTATTTGTTCAATACCTATGATGCACCAAAAAAAAAATTGGATTTTGGATTGAGGAATTTGGATGGACAAGACATTGGAAAGCAGGTTACTTGGGATCATACTGTGCCTGAGCTGTACCTCCTGTAGGAAAAGGGCTGGGAAAAACCACAGGTGGATGAGGTTCTCTTTTTGCACCTCTTACATACTTGGACCTGCCTTCTGCCAGCCTAACTTAGAGCAACCTCACAGTTTTCCCCTCCCTTAACTCCCAAGGCATTTGTGATGCAGCTCAGAAGAGCCAGAGCATCTTGCACTTTCGTCCATACCCGCTGCTTTTCCTAACACATTCTCCTCCAATGCCTTTCACATTATGGTGCAGTAAAAGAGACTGGTATTAGTACTTTTGGCCTTTCTTCATATGCGCACACATGTAAGCGTGTGTATTTTCTGTAACACATCCATCAATTTGAAATGGTATGAAAAGGACTAAAATATATCCAATCTTTAAATCTCAGAAGATTTGAAGTGTCAGTGCTGCGAAGTCAGAAAATTCATTCCAAGTCCTATTTATCTAGGTCAGGATATGAGAAGACATTTTTTCTGCATTCTACATACACACGTCATGATTTTTGCTCCTTAGTACTACACAGGGAGGGAGCTGAGGAGCCAGGGAATACTGTGGCTTGCTCTCTGCATCCAGTGGACTTGACAGAAAAATCCCTTTAGTGTTCTTTATAATGGAGCCTTGTATCATTCCTACCCCAAGAGACGGATATTCAGAAGGCCAGGATAGTATAAATATTGTGCTGACAGCACATGCATGCAGCCAGGGAAGGAGCTCAGTGCCACATCTCCACTGTGTCTTCTTACAATCAGAAGGGCAAAGCTGCCTGCAAAGCAACGAACAAGTTAACAAAAGACTTCATTTCTCTCCTGCTGATACCAGTGTGACACTGGGAAATGCGGGGTCAGATTCCAGTCACATTATTGCGAGGGCAGGAGGAGCACGGGGAGGAACGGTTGCATGGCAAAGCCATGGGGCCTGTGGTCAGGAGGTCAAGTCCTGACGCAGCTTTCCAAGCCTATTTGGGAGAGCCGCTTCCTCTCCCTCAGTGCTTTTAATAAGACTGGTAAACCTTAAGCATGAGATTGTGGGGAAATTGCTGGCATGCGCAGCAACATATGAAGCTTCTGTTCAAAGCCTGGCCATTGCAGACAACTAAGAGCAACTCCACTGCTTTTTTAAAAATTTCTTTATGTCAAGGGTAAGTTGAATCTTTCAATTCATTATTGATATTATACTAAATAGATATTATACTAAACAGAGGTAAATCTTGAATGGTGATAAAATTGTAGACAGACTACAAGGACAGAAATTTATGCATTTATTCTATTTTAATAAAGAAGTGAACTTAACTCCCCATTAAAACTTTGCTTTATGATGCACGTTAACTGGAGGTGAAAAAGTGGAAGTTTAGGGAATTTGCTTTCAAAGTTTATTTATCACAGAATAGATAAAGAATCATAGAATCTCAGAATTGTTTGGGTTGGGACCTTGAAGCCCACCCAGCCCCAACCCCCTGCCGTGGGCTAGCTGCCACCCACCGGATCAGGCTGCCCAGGGCCCATCCAGCCTGGCCTGAGCACCTCCAGGGATGGGGCATCCACAGCTCCTCTGGGCAGCTCCTGCCAGCGCCTCACCATCATCTGAATAAAAAGTTTCTTGTGTCCCAAAGAGAGGCTACAATCCACCAGGATGTTCCCTGCTCCCCGCACCTCTGCCCTCTTAAATTAGGAAGAGGGAACTGTGCCAGAGAACTGCTGCTGCTGTAGAAGAGGGGCCACACTGCCTGCTGTAAGCCTCTGCCCTGCTGCCTTCTTGCTAGGCGTTGCCCTCCCCTCCACACCCCCAGCTGCAGCAGTCTTCCTCCACAGCAAGAAGAGTTGCTCTTCTTCTCCTTAGCCAAAAGTTCTCCCTAGGCAGACATCTGGGAAGGCTCCTGCAGATCACACTGGGGTGCAGAAGCCTTTGACAAAGCCGAGAGGAGTCTGTGAGGATGCTGCTCCTCCACATGCAACATTACCAGCGCAACTCTGCCGCAGCCTAGACGGTGTGCCTCTATTTGATTATTTTTCCATCATGCATTTCTCATTTCATTAAGGGGATTTATTAATCAGGTGCCCCACATGCAGAGGGGCATTCAGTGATCCCAGCGTTACCACAGTAACGGATGGAAGCCGCATTTCCCACTCATCAGCGTGCTCGCTCCATGCTCAAGCTGGAGGATGGCTTGCACGTAGTACCACGTGCAAGTGGGCTCCAGGCAGCACGCAGTGCGCTCGGCTCAGTGGGAAATGAAAAGGATATCGGCTCTTTTGTCAGCTTGGCTCGGTCTTAATAACGTTTAAATATTTGAAGGTCACTAAATTACAGAGCACGGAAATTTGGCACAAAGCCCTTTCTCTAAGATTACCTAGGCTTGCTGAAGGAAGGCAACAAAAGACAGTAAACCAAACTGAGAAAAAACAACCGCCGCTGCTACGATGTTATTCTTCTCATTAAGCCTATACACTGAGCCTATAGAAAAGGCAGCATTTCCCGTCTCTCTTGCTGACAGTTCAGTATTAGGGCACAAAGGCAGGTCACTGTCCTTGGTGATATGGTAAACAAAGATAAGAGCTGAAAGCCACAGAGTATTTTTTTAACCCTGGATTATTCTCTCAGAATAAATTCCATTGTAGAGAGATTTATTGTTTACTTAGCTTTCCTCAAAAGAGCTCCTCAGGAATGTGGTCTCCTTCCCTTGCGCTGGAAGGGAAGCACACTTTTCAGCTGAAAGCCCTGGCCAGACATGCTTGGGACATCCATCACTCATCCCTGTGGTCATGGGTACATAACAAAAGCAAACCAGTTGGAAGATCATGGTCCCAGTATTTGCCCAGATCTCCTCGTTCTCCTGGGATGGGAGCTTAAGCAAATGTCTTCCATGGGCAGCTATGCTTATGAAAGCACTTTGCCAAAATACCAACAAATAAAACATTGCTTTCCTTTTCTGCTGACAAAATGCCTGTAGCAAAGTAGCACAAAAATGAAAAACCTTGGTGTATTTTCTGAGACTATTAGCATACAGAGGACCAGTCTTCCCTCTACTCGCCCCACATAAAATTCCCAATTCCCTTCCCCTCACAGCATGTCTCCCCCCAAATACACACATATCAGCCCACTACTGGAGAAAGCATACAAAGAAGACATCACTGCCAACAGCAGAGACTCTCTTGTGTTCTCCATGTAATGTCTCAACAACTTAAAGTATGGCAAGAGTTTAAGCTTTTGCTGATCTGGGGCCTACGACAGCTGAGAATTTGGGCACTGTGGGTGCTGCCACAGAAGTGGCTACTTGATTCTGCCTCATCTCCCCTTCTGACCTGGGAAACAGCCACAAAACCTCACTGCCTGGCACCTCTCTGCAACGTGTGTTTGGCAGACTTCTCCTAGCAGTACCAGGTATAATCAACTGGATGAGATTTAGGCAAACTGCCTTCCAGAAGTGAGGAGTGAGGATCAGAAGAACAGTAAGGGATTTCTCATGGTTTTGTGCTGTACATTTGACTTTCCCTACCATTTCACAGGGCTTCTGGATTTCAAGAGACAGGAGTCTCTTTTCAGGACACAAGAAGGTAACAAACCTTCTTGCAATGCCTTTTTTTTAAGAAAATGCTTACTGGTGACATCCTAGGACTGGCAGAGATGGATTACGTATGGCCTTGGGCTGCACTGTAAAGTGGATTGTGAGTTTTAAAAGTTTCCGTTTCATTTTCTAAAAGAGTTATTAAGTTTAGTTGCTGTTGAAGTTTCCAACAGTGTTTTCAGAGATAGTTTCTGTAAACTGATCTCATCTCCAAAGCCTACACCAGTTCCTTTCTATAGAAATAGAGCAATTAAGAACTCTCTTCAGCTCTCACAGCACTGCAGTGCCCATAGGACATACATGTACATGTTCCTCTTACATATTTTCAGATCACCACTACTTCTGTTCACTAGCTGTCAATTACTTTACTGTTTGCACCGGGCATGTACTTGGTCTTTTCCAGCTCTTCTCCTAATCTCTTTGTAGCAGGGGTAATAATCCAGTAATACAGAAACAGAAAATCTGTTCCAAAAACAGTTTTTTTTCCCAGACCACTCAAAGATGCCAAAATCACGCAGGAATCTTTACAAGGGTCAGCACACCCTGTACCAGTGTGCCATCCAGCTCCTGATATTCAGGCCAAACAAACAATTTTTTTTTTTTTTTTTTTTTTTTAACAATAGAAGTGATGCTTCATGTTGCAGATTTTATCACATTGATATTAGTGGCCCACAAACAGAAGGTGAGTGGCTGCAGAGTCCTGAAGAAAGCAGCAATAAAATTAAACTCTTCCCCTGTGCAGTGCACCCATGGAATAGGAGAGGTATACTTGCGTGTGGTCATCATCCCCAAAACACGTGGTGTCTCCTAATCCTCATTTCACATGCTTCTTACCATACCAAGGTCCCACATACCTATACCATATGCTATTTGTGCAGCATACAGCACAGTTACATTGATGTGCTGCTATCTGATACATGTTAAAGTGCTATGTATTGATATGCTAGATGTGCTGGGGCTGAATCCTGCTTTCACAAGTGCAAGTAAATTCAACCACAGTCTATTTAAAAGGTTACATGGCCTAAGACAGCATAATAGTTCAGGAGAATTCATGTAAGAACAAGTGTGCTTTAACTGATTACTTTCACTGGACCCATTTTAACCAATACCATGAGTAAAGGAAACAATTTCACAGAGACATTTTTGCCAGGGAACTGCATCTATCCTATAACACATCTCATTGCAGATATGCAATAACTAAAACTCATAAATGAGCTTTGGTGCAACAACCACACTGTACATGTTCCCTAGGTAGATGTGAGCACCCCAAATACAGTAAACAATGTCCCATCCTGGTACGTATATGGAATGCACAGTACACAAATTCACGCTCAAGGCAGTAGCCTCAGCAAGTCTCAAGGGGTATTGCTGCACCAAGGTCTATTAGCTCACATGGATCAACACTGAAACACGTGCTTGTGCTTTGTGTGCAATTTCTCAAGGGGAATTTTTAAAAAAGAATCAGAACAATAGTCTTCAATGCAACCTCTAAATAAACCCACAGTAAATGGACTGTCAGAATTTCTTCAACCTACATGAGTCGGTAGCTCATCTATACATCGGAGAGAAAAAGCATCACCCCCTTTAAAACAGTGGCTACAGAAAGGAGCTGTAGTGCACATCCCCTGGTGATCAACCTGCCTAATTTTGCTAAGATACTTTTTCTGAATTTGTATAACTACATTAGATGAGAAACTGTCATAATTAAAATTAAATTAAAGTCTAATGCAGAGGCTTTATATCAAACTAAAGATGCTTGTACAGGAAAAAAGGAAGTTATGCTGATAGAAGCAGTTTTATACTTGCATACTTCCATGTATGCTAGGAAGTTGCATGGCATTAACAACTTTGGTTTCTAAATTAATAGAGCTATCAGCTATAGCTATATGATGTGTACAGATGCATATAGCCATATACACGTGTATACCCACCCACATCCTGTTCTCCCTTCAAAGCTTATACAGAAATTTACTGTTCTTTTCTGTAAGAGCAGCCATTTGAGTAATCTGTAATATAGAAAGGACACTGCAATTTATATACATTATTTGCAACAAAGATCTAATTTAAAAACAAGACTCAAAAAAGGACAGATTAATAAAGCACCCATCCACACAGTATTGCGTAAGTTTTCAGTCAAAAGCCACTTTATGAATAAGCAACAGAATCCTCCATTAAGATACACACTCACAAGCACGCATGCACACACAAAGGAGAGACTAACAGTTATTAATATTTCCTACTCTGAGAGACAGGAAACCTCCCTTTGCATCTGCTTTTTTCTCACTAAGAAGAATAATCTTAATTACAGTCACTGGCAGGAAGCCAATTTTGATTTTTTTTAATGACATCTGTCTAAGCATTTTTAAACTTCCTGCTCAATGTAACTTCCTTCGTTTTATAGGCCAACACCCAGTTACAGCAAAAAAGAGAAGGGAGTAGCAAATGATTTATTCATTTTTCATGTTAACTTTTATCAGGTACATCTAGTGGTTCATTGTTCTGAGAACTGATGGTACAGAAAGTAATTTTACAGGGGGAATTTAGGACTTGAGCAGTCTGGGAAATAAATAAATAATAATAAAAAATACATACATGGAAAAAATACCATTTAAAACTTAACCCTAAAAACAACTCGAGAGTTCTGCAGACTGATTTTCCTAGATTCAACTAGTCTTTCCTCAGAAAAATAAATAAATAAATAAAATATTCAGAATAGGGCAAAAGGCAGGGCAACATACTTAAAAACAAGAATATAAGGAGTCAGAGACAGTGGAGCCAGCCCAAGTCACCTCCTACACCAGCTTGATTCTGGACAAGTTTCTGCTGAAACAGTGAAGCTACTCTGAGCTTTACCAGCGCTGCAGAGGTAGCATCTGGGCTCCAAGTCCACATCTGAAGTCAGCACAGCCCCTGCTTCAGTTAGGTAACATAGAAATAGTAAAAACTCAATTTTCAGATGCTTACTTATAAGGCTGTCTTCCCTCCTCTTCCTCTCAATCTGCCTTCAGTTGTGGCTTACAGGGCTGTCTCATCTGGCTTGCTGTTCTCCACCTGTCTGAGCAGCGAGGTGAAAAACAGGAGGCAAAAACACTGGTAGAGATGGAAAGCTGAATAATGCACGAAGCAGAGAACAAGCGAAAAAACAGGTGAGCAGAATACAAAGTGGGCACTGCGGGGTGGAGAGAAGCTAGGACAGAGGCAATGGTGAGATACCTGCTAGTGGTTGCAACCCCTCAGGTTCCTCATCTGGGGATCACCAGGGTGCCACAAGGCTGGGGACATGGGGACAGGCTGTGCTGGCAGGAGCTGGCAGCGTGGAGGAGCACATTTTATGGGTCCTTCTCGCCACTCATTGCCTGCTCTGCTGGAGCTCAAACCACAGGTGCGTACCCACACCTGGCTAACAGCAGTCCCAAAGGAACAGGATTTATAGGGCACATCAGACGCACAGCCAGTATTAGCTGTAAGAAAATTTGCCTCTTGGCTGGCCCCACCTTTGGGACACAGGTAAGCATAATGAATTGTTAATGTCTCGACACCAAAGCTGCGTTTTTATTCTTTGCTCCGGACAACCAAGATTTTATTCTTTTGACTTGCACTTTTTATTGAGGAGGGTAAATCATCTTTCAGGATAAATGAACAACACAGCACAAACAACCTGGGAAAACTCAGTCTCCCTCCTGCACTTTCTGTCTCCATGCAGATTGAACCTACAGCCATCCTCTGCAATAGTTTCCATGTGATTTTTAATTTCCTGATTCTGGCTGGAACCAGAAGTGTGAGTGCTGGAAGCCTCAGGAGGAAAAATTGGTATTGTCAGATTCTGCCCTAATTTTCCAAGATTCAGGAGTTTCAGATAATATCTCCGCTCTTAAAGTGTTTGGAGACTTCACTCTCACAAGTGGCTGACTGCCTTCTGACTTGAGTCAACACAGCTGGAAAATGGAATAAAAAAAGCCCTGAAACCTCAGTGAAAACCAGATGTTACCATTGAGCAGAGCTACTGTGTTAATAAAACACTAGCACCCTTGCGCCCCCCAAAACAAAATGAATAACTCTAATAGATTTCCCAAACCGTGTTTTATGCCAGAAAGAGCATAGGAGAAAAATATTTTAGGGCTTGAAGCTGACTGTGGAGAGGTATGTTTCTGGTGTTGGCACTTGGATTGCTGCACAGTAGGAAAGACCTCCAGTTTTAGGGGGGACAGGCTGTGCTTGCTATTTAGCAGGAGGTGATCAGGGCGAGTGATTGCAGCATTACTGCTGGCCCTGTGGTCATCGGGATATGAATGATGTGTTACAGTGCACAGTTTGGTATGGTGGTGCTGAACACTAAATCGTTGCTGACATGTGCCCAGTGTCATGTGCCATGCTGTTTAAGCAGGGTCTGGAGTTTATGTGCATCCCCAGGGCACATGATGATACTTGCATTGTAGCTGTTAAAGAAAACATTTCAGCACTGTCAGTAGCAAGGCAAAGATTCCAGGGCAGTTTTGCTTAAAGAATAGTGGATTTTCTTTGCATACTCTTATCAAAGATATTTTTCTATCAATTACACATGCCTCACAGGATGCAGATGCATTATGTGATGTGTTATATACACAGCTAAGCAGGAATGCATGCAAGAACTGGAAAACAACAGTGGTTTGTTTAAACGTCCTGTTTCATCTCATCCAGCCAACATCCCATTATGAGCCACAGGGGTCCAGCTTTCTGAAGCCACCAAATGTCAACAGTTGGAGGAAATGTTCACTCCTATACCCCTGGGGTTGCTCTGAAAGCAATCACTGACATGACATCCACAGCCTTTTGCAACAGAGGCAGCAGCACAGATTTGTTAGCAGGCTACTTGAAGTTCCCACAAACTAGAGAAAGCTCGTGTCTTTGGAGAGAAAAGCTGATCTCTACTTCCCCTCACAAACAACACGTCTGACTTTTCTTCTCCCTCAGCACAACCCGTACAGCATCCTTGGAACCGATGAAGAGTGCAGACAAGGCCCACACACTTTGAGGATGCAGCCCGCGTGCCTCGGCTACTGCACGGGTAGGCTAATGTCATGTTGGTCTGAACCAGATGCAACAAGAAAAATGCTTTTCCCTCCTTACACGATTTCGTCGTGACTGAGCCCTAAGATCACTGGCAATATTGACTGGCCAAGTTCTACCACTAAGCTACAGTTGAATCACTGCTATGACTTAGAGTACTATGAACATAAACATCTTAATCTGTGGGCGGTTTATGTTTAGCAATGATAGCAAAAGTAAAGCCAAATTAAAAGTACAAATATGATGAGGTGTTTCAAAAACAGAGTGGTACATTATAAATAATGTGCTGAATGCTTCTAATGCTCTGACACTTCAAGAAATAAAAATATGGCTCCTCTCATCTGGTAGTCTCTAGCCATTTTTTAAAAAACAGATGGGGAAGCTGACTCATGAAAAAGGTGAAATGTTTTACATAGGGTCACAGATCACAAATCCAGTGCTAGAAAAATCAGAGTTCCTTAAGCTAATTCCCTTGCTTTGTCACCAGATAATGCTGGCTATAGAACACTTGAGCAATAAATTAGACTTTAAAAAACTCAAGGGCATTAGCAAATTATAATTAAGCACACGTTCTGCCATGAGATGAATTGTTTTTATAATAAGAGGCAGCAAAAACTAGTGCCTATAAATTGCACGTTACAGGAGAGTATTGCTTATTCTCAGAGACAGCAGCAAATACTTTTGCCAGATTTTGATGATACAGATGTGTGTGTATGCATGTGTGTGTGTTCAGAATACACTAAAAGCAATAACAGCCTGGCTGCGCTCACTGCTGTGCACCTTGGTGGGGAAGATATGTGATGCTAGATCCAGAAAACACTTCAGGGCCTCGTTTAATTCAAAAATACTCAGTGTTCCTTACATTAACACTGCTAAACATATGAATTGTGTTTTCATGGAGTACATGATTTAAGCACAGGCCCCAAAGAGATACCAGCTGTCTTTGATAACGGCATTGACACAACATTGTTTCTCTGCAGTCAGATGCTGATTGCAAAATCAGGATGTCAAAATCAGTAATGACGTGTTATATTCAAAATTTGATGCTTGAAATGAGACGCCAGAGTAGGACAACCCTCATGAATAAATGTTTTGATGTTAGAGGGCACTGAACCAAAGCTCTCATTCATGTTGGTGGAGATTCCTGGTGGCTAGTCTCCCTAATGAAATCAGGCACCTATTTAGGTGCTTAAATATAGAGTCAGATGCTTACCTTTAGGCACTTCTACCTGAAAATACCACTTCTACATACTATTTGTAAAGGCTGATGCTGAAATACTACTGTGAACTTTCTATAATGTCATGAAAAAGTAGGAGATACAATAAAATTATAATAATATGTTCTCCTCCCTGATGCCCTTCAGCTGAGAATCTCAAACATCCATTAACAGAAATATAAGCATGCTCCATTTACCACACAAAAAGGCTGTGGTCGTAGAGCAAGTCAGAAATTAGCAAAGTCAGAAAGATGGGGTTCAAGTTATCCACGGCATCCATTGCCCAGGTCAGAAGCCAGCCTTCCTCTGTTCAGAGGAGGATGTAGAGCATGTCCCTCACACCATGTTTCCTGTGGTCCTTCTGAGAAGCCCAACATCATGGATGGAGAATGCTACACTACAGGCTAGGTCTGAGTGCACGTCAAAGCTGAATCAAAAGGGAACAATATTATCAGGATAGAGTTTACCAAGAAAACCCCAAGCCATCCTGATAAACAATTCTATCACTCACTGTGTTCCTTATTGATTTTTCTCCAATCAGCCAGCACTACCACCTTCCCCTGGCAGTAGGACTGGTCAAACATATGTTTCTGCAGATGATCCAAGTGCCAGCTGGCACGGGGTAAGAGGGGCAGTCATGCACAAAGAGGTTGGCCCACGTCTTCCTCTGACTCTGAAGATGCTGTTATCTCTGTCACCCACTCAAGCTCGTATGTCCTACAAACAAGCCGTGGCACAGTGGGTCTGCTTTTTGACTTGACACTCCACTACACAGCCATCTCTCTTCCTTAGGATTAACTGTTTAGTTTGTAGAAGAGACCAGGTATTAGGACAAGCCTGTTACATTTTCACTCGCAGCACTGTTGATTAAGCAGTTAAACTGCATGCTGCTGTACCAATCTAATAAACAAAGACCTTCTTGTCTGTTCGTATACCAACAGTACCGAAGTGGCACACATCAGGTAGAGGACAGAGCTATGGGATGTCTCAGTAACCATAATCTTTACAGCTACACGACTTCCTACATACTCCAGAAACCCAAAAGGCTGGGCTTTACTTCCCTTGATATCTTATCCTCTTCTTGGAGCTGTACAACAGGTGTTTGACTGCCAGGAACCAAGAGACAGAACTCAATGCAGGCTCCTGCTCCAGGCTGTTACGTCCTACCAGGAGGAAGGGCTAGGTGTGACGTGTCTCCTGTCTGAGGTCACTAGGACTTTCCTAGATCAACCTGTGGATAGAGACAGCCCTGCCAGGCAGCCTTCCCCCACAGCAAACCATCTGGGCTCTTCCTGTGGGAGCTTTAGCTTTAGTTTAATTCAGCCCCTCGACTGACAGAGGATCTCAACGTATGCAAACACAATGCTAGAACCATCAGCAACATGCCCTTTGCACCCATGGGCCAGGATGAACACCTGGCCAGGACAGCAACCCAGGCCAGAGAAAGTGCTAAGCCCTTCATAACAGTGATGAATGCCATCCCAGTTAGGAGACTGACAAACACAAGCAGCTATTTCCTCACACTCCTGGTTTTACCAGTATTTACATTGCTGCTCAGCAGGCCATCCCCACTTTGGTAAAAATGGAGGATTTTGAACTCCACAGCCTCTGCAGGTGCCCTCAAGCAGCACAGGGAGAGGGCTGCAGGAGGTCCCCAGTGACTCTTTGGGAGTACAGGGCTACCCTGCACAGCATCTGGCTGCATGCATTACAACTGGGCTGTTGGGGCTATAGGAATTTGAGGTGGAGAAAGGTTAGCCCTTCCTTCTTCCCTCCCCTCCCTTCTGCTCCCCCAGCCTTCTCCAGGTCTGTCGATTAATTACGCACACACTGCTCAGTGACTGAAACTGCTGCAGCAGTAAGATTGAATGAGACAGGGAAAAACTGCTTTTGCAAATTCAAATACCCGTCTTTCAATAACATAAACAGCTTGCCTTGCTGAAGCAGCAGAGCCCTGCATTGACTGGAATGTCTACTTCCATTTTGCAGAGGAATTAAAAGATTAGCGCCAGCCTTTGAACAGACAACTGCCTTCACACCTGGTACGGAGAATACGGAGCAGCCTAGAGGCTCAGACCAAGGCAACAACCACTCGACCCGGAAGCCTGGCTCACCTGAATCACCACAAATTACTAAGCACCGATAATCCTTCATGAATGTGTCCTTCTTACGATCACCCTGGAATGTCCCGTACCTAGGGGATGGTGAGGTCCATCCCCACCAGAACTCCACAACCTTCAGAAATCTCTTTGTGAGCTTCACCTTCCCCTCTAGCCATGTGTGGATGGTGCCCGTGGCAGCACGCAGCCCAACACCACAACGCAGCGGTGCAGAAAGGGCACAGCACCCATGCATGAGCCCTTGTCAGGGCCAGTGAGCCCTGGACATTTCCAAGTTTGCACAGGGAAGCATACGGCAACATGAGTGTGCACACACACAGCACACTGCAGGAAGTTACAGGGTCCTATGTAATACAATGGGCATTTTATTTTTTCCTGTTTTTCAGTGTATTACAACAACATATTCTCATCTTGTTTGCACTGTTTTGATAAAGAATAACCTCTGCTGGTTTTGTTTTGTACAAAATAGCTCTCCCAAACCTCCATCAAGTTATTTGTCCACACACACAGACACAGCATCTGCTACCAAATTTTCTGATAAAATCTCCACTAGTTAAAAAATGCTAGGGCCACCACTGCTTCCACATGAAACAGAGAAATGTCATATAGGGGTTGGCTCTTCCAGATGAGCTTTATTCCAGTTGTAAATAAAGTTATTAATTCTCCAGGCACCATAAATAGCTACATACTATTTTTAAATGTCTGGATTTATCAGTGTGCTAAGTATTAGCTTGCTTCTTTAGACCTTTCTAAATGGGCTTAACTACGACATGGGCAGTATTTATTTCTCATTTTATCCTAGCTATTTCGACTGGAAAAAGGTGGCTACAAAAAGCTTGACTTATCTGCAACACTATAGTATCTGTCAATATGCCACTGTGATTTAATATGAAGGTTATAGGGCATATATATTTTATCATGCTCCAGCCATTTCATGACACTTGCAATTACTGAATTAATAGTGTCGATGTTAGGAATTAGAAATAAACAATAGTTCATTCAATGATTGATATTTGCTGAAAACAAGATTATCTTTAATGTAATTGAATAATTAGTTATTGATGAAGGGCACATGATTAATTACAATTTACCTGCCTTAGCAGGATTTTAAAGATGCAGTATTAATTATTTTCAATGACAATGATGAAGTAAATACAGAGAAATTGTTTTAAATCTCACAATTTCAACACTGTTTATTAAAAATAGTTAAAAGGTTTGCAAAACCTTCCTATCCCATTAAGATCAATGCACCAACCTGCATCAGCAGAGATTGCTGCCCTCTGTCTCTGGGCTACGCAGCCCCCTCCATTGTGAACCCTTTGGAGGCGAACCTGAGGCTTTGGGATAGTGTCTGCTGGCGCAAATCAGTGCAGCTCCGTTGAAACCAGTGACAGAAATAGTAATAAATTCAAATTAATGGGGTATTTGTATAGGTCACCTATATTATTTACACTTTGTAAGGAACCTAGATGCTGAAATTACGGGATCAATTGAAAAATACCAGATAAATATTTAAGAGTCACTGTATAATTGATCAATGATGGATGCATAAGGGTTGATTTAAATTTCACCATATCACAGTGCCGCAGATAAGTTAATAGTATCCGGGAAGCGCATAAGGAAGCAAGCATGTTTATGCAAGTAAACATCTTACAAGGACTGACACTGCTAAAACACTGACTAGATTTCAGTCCTGTTTCTTTCACTTCTGCTTGCAAAAGGAAGTATGAAGGGACACCGACGCCAGCTAAAGAAGCTTTTAAGAAGCATCTTCAGGCTTACAGAGTTACATACACTTCCTTTCTTAAGACATTTTTTCCTTAATTTCTGGCTTGATAAAGAGTGTCCCCAGCCTTAGTCCTTCAGCGACTCTGACTTCAGCGTGTTTTCATGAGAGGGGAGGAGGAATGACAGATTCATCACCACACAGATTTCAACACTGACAGCAAAGCAATTCTGAGGTGGATCGAATCACTTTAGCACAAAGCATCACTGGTTTTCTGGCTACATTCAAAAATGAAATGGGTGATGGGGTCCCTCCTAAAAATATAAGAAACGACCAACTAGATGAAAAATAAAGATACAAGCACTAGAGGTTTCCAAAAGTGCTTAATCTGCCCGACAAAAATATTCCTGATCCAGTTGATCCAAAAATACTCCTATAAATCTTTTGTTCTACGAGTTTCTGCAGGACACCTTCTGGAGCCCGCTCTATTCCCTTCTTCTGGATGGAAAAGATTCCTTTCTTTACTCCCCCAAACCCTAATTCAGTGATATACCGTGCCCTTTCCATCCCCTCTCCTCCCCAGAGCATAATTAAAAAAAAAAAAAAAGAAAAAGAAAAAGAGGAAAATGTAATTTACAAGGTGGAAGTAATATAACAAATGATGCCTTATGGGGAAACCCGCTGCTCTAATAAAGAGCTAGTAGGATCTTGGGATCATTCCTTGTTGGGGAGGGTTAATGGAGGCCCTGCTCCTTTGCATCACAGTATTAGTCTTGACATTTTTAAAGGAGAAACACTCTCCACCAAAACATAAAAGGGTTTGCCTACAGCGCTGCCTATATGTACCACTTCTACTATGCAAAGCGAAAGCATGGGAAGCTATAAACCACTATGCGGTCACTGCCAGCAGACAAAGGATTTTCTTTAGAGAAAGCCAAAGACTGCAGCAAGAGTTAAAACAAACAGTTAAGATTATACAGCTCACTTCATTTTCCCTTAGGAAACTGATGCATCCCTTTCATTCTACTCCTGCTCCCCCTAAATCACGTTCAGTCCACTCATATGAAAGGGCCACAGTACAATACCCTGGAGGGAAACACATCCCATCTGTGATGTGCACTATTCCTATCTGAAGAACATGGAGGTCAAGGCAGTACTAAAAGAGCAACAAAACTACTAACACAGCACATGAGCCTGGAGAAGATGAGCAAGGATCCCTTGCAGCAGCTGTCTGTGGGAATCCAAGGGAAACCTTGCATAACCTGATGGCTTTGGGGAAGTTACCTGGGGTTGTACGATGGCCGATTCAACCCTTGCCTATTGGGAGTGTCCTGAAAAATTCAATGTTCAGAAAAATTAACACTTGGAAAAGGCTCCCCATGTGACTTTTATCAACATGGTAACCTGTAAAAAAATAATGTCTTTCCATAGTTTAGAAAGATGTCACTCACTATTCAAAGTTTAAAGTGAAAATCATTAAATAGGTATCTGTGTTCACCCACACACTAATAACAGCTTTGATAATTAACAATGAGTTTTATTTAACAAATGTCCTGTTACTGCCAGGGCTTAAGATCTTGCTGTCTCTTTCTTCATTCCTGTGGTTCATTAAAATTGCAGCTAGTGATGTTTTAGTAGCAATTTCAATTTGGCTGTGAAGGCCTGGCACTTGTTCCACAATCTACAATGTATTGGTGGCATACGCCGGAGGAGTCTTAACGGACCCCTTCAAATGAAGCTCTGAGCATCTTCTTCCTTGTGAAGGCACATGCTGTGTAGACCAGTTGGTCTCCCTTGGTTGTTAAGAATGGAGTCCTCTTGGTTTTCCCCTTCATTCTATTTCTTTGACATCTTAAATTTTACTTAGAATGGACAGTGGATTCATTTCAGCAGCTGTATATTAGGCACACTCTGTGTTGTGCATGCATCTGAGCCAGACCAAGTTACTGCTTCCATTGTTCAGCCCTGCTCTGGCAAGTACAACTACCAGACTCTCAGATCATGACAGCAGATCTGCTCAGGTATTTGCTCCCCACTTGTTCAGTCCAAAATCCCTGCTACTTTATGCTGAAGTCTTACACTCAATCAAAAATCTTCATGCTAAATGTAGTCATTTTTACCGAGTTGGGTTTGGGGGCAGCAACTCAGACTTGCATATTTGAAGGGAATATAAGCTGTGGTGCAGGCAAAAGCTGTGTAGACTGACATTTGCTGTTCTTCATGCAGCTCAGGTGCATCTAGAGGACTATACAATCACAGTTAGAAGCTTCATTGATGGCCTTGGGAAACATCCAGGCTCTAGTCCCACAGACAGGACACTGGGAATCCAGGTACTTATTCAGGATAATCAATTCAATGGTCTTTTGCTGAAGAGCAGTGGTCTACCCATCTGCAGTTCCCGCACTGCAAAAGCAGCCAACGTCTCTAACATAGAGTACAACCTTAAATCCCCATTGTCTCATCAATTTAAGAACACACTCCAAGCTTTTAAGAAACTGTGTCCTATTAGTTTTTTGAACATCATATGCTCCAATAAAATCCAGATCTGGGGTGGAAATTCTCAGTGGTATTGTAGCAATAATCACAGGAATAAGGATTACAGCAACATTCCCTCAGGAAGTCTGATTCACTCTCCGATTCCCATGCAGCAGAGATATGTAAATTATTCAAATGTACCTTGCAGAAAAAAAAGAGCTCTTCTGAAAACAAGTACAATTGTTATTTAAGGAAAGAAGGAAATAATTAAAAGCGAACTTTTTAAAACAGTCTTGTAATTTTTCCACAAAGCAACAAGTGGAATTTGTACACAGAACTACTTACTGTGAAAATCCTATTTTTTTTAAAGTTTTTTTTTTTTTTTAATTAGAAACACCTAGGGATACAAAGAAAGTCTGAGAGATTTGCAAGCTGAAATGACAGCTTTAAAATATGACAGTAACTGAGAACCTGTTCAATTATTTTACTAGCAGAAAACTCTTTAGATCTTAAAAGCTCTTTTTACCTACAACCAAAACTTTGCAAACCTGGGCTCTCACCCATGATATACATTTCTCTGCTTGTTCTGGCATGCAAGAGAAAAACAGGGAATTACATCTGACCTGGCACAAACCTTCAAACCAAGTTCGTGACAGCATTTACAAAGCTAATGCTGTGTGACATGGTTAGCAGGTCAAATGAAAGCAAACCAGAAAGTGGAAGTAAATGATGTAAGAGAATTATGTTTAATTTGGGGAAGTAGAACAAAACTCCAATTGCTGTGTTGTTGCCTTGAAAATAATACCGGATAGATTCAGAACTCTAAATGGAAGAAAAAAACCTGCCAGCAGCAGCTGCACTTTACACTTGAGTAGCCACGTGGGGAAACCAGGGGCAGGTCCTCGACCAGGGTAGATTGCCTTAGCTCTGAATGGGACCTGAATTCAGTGGGAGTCTATCTGTTCACCAGCTTCAGTGAGCTGTGAATTAGACCCGAGGGTGCCAGGTTTCCATGATTTCAGAATGCTCTCTTCCTCATTAAAATGTACTTACTAGTGACAGCAGCCAATGTTAACCTAATGAACAAAGAAGTTCATTACTGACAAAAAGTGCTAATGCACTTTTGTGCACAACTCTGACAAAATCATCTTTGAAGAAACCAGAGCAAGAGCCTCACCCCTGGCTGGCCTGGACAAATTCCTTGGCCAAACTATATGGAAGATCTCCAATAACTGCCTTGCAAACCTACAGACAACGGCTACATTGGGCTAGGGAAATTTGGGAAACATCNAAAGCTACCGTAAGGACCAGGTCCTAAAAGGATGCTCTCTGGCTTTTTTTTTTCCATATAAGTTTCTAGACTCTTTAATTCTGTCTCCCTTATCCTGAAAACCATACCAAGCTCCTTAGAGAAAGTCCATATTGCATTTAAGGCCACTAACGTGGATGTAACTGCAGAGCTAGCTTTGGGCTAGCTATGAGCAACAGGGTCACCAGCAGCAGAAATGTTGGTGACAGCTGAAATTCACCTGAGTAACTAGGTTAATGCTCAGATAATTAACTAACTTCTCTTGTCTCAGCTGTCAAGGTTACTTTGCTTATCAAAAGCCAAGCAAACTCGTTACCTTGGTTATGCCTCTATATGCAGCTGCCATACCATCAAACATGGAGCAGGCCCAACTGCATCTTCTCTGTGCCTGGATTTGGGAAAGACATGCTCCTTGGAATGCTCCTCATTTGTTTGTCCTGTGGGCCGTTGGCCTCCTGGAGCAGAAATCAGATGTTTTGCCATGAAATCGAGAGTAACTGGGGATGGCACAGCTGGCCCTCAGTGCTCCCCATATGCAGCCGTGGTAGTATTTACAGGAGTAACAAGAACCCACTGGCTTGTCCAGCAAGGTCCCTTTAGGAGCCCCTCAGTCATCCTCAGAGACACAGACCAAAAGGGACATTCTGAAAGACAGAAACAGTATGTAGATACCAAGTTTCCACTGTAGGGCAGGAAGAGTTCAGCTAGAACATTGTAGTGGATTTACCAAGGCAAAAATGGCGGCTAGCTTGCCCAACTTTCACTTCAGCCTTTCTAAAGTACCTGATAAAACATCTGACCTGAATCCTCTCTGTCCAGCACCCTGCCATATTAGTCGTATTTGTACAAACTGAGCATAAAATATTCCCCCATGTGGTTACCTCTCAGCTGCAGAAGAAGCAGTTACACAAATGACAGACCACAGGGACACAGGCTCTCCACAACTCCGGGATGAAAGACGAGTGATAACAGAAGGCAGTAAGCAAACCCTAAAAAGAGCTTGAGTCACCTCAGGACAATCCAATTCAAATGGCCTCTGAGAGGCTGCAGAGTGAGGAAGGATTGCTACATCCAGCCACATCCTTCAGCTTTCCAACACGTTTTTGCTACGGAGCACATTGCAGGCAAAAGTGAGGAACAATGGTATTGCATCACATAATTCCCCACCCAGAAGATGCAGCCACCTTTGAGACACCACTGGCCATGTTTTTGACGCATGTGTCAATAATTAACAATGAGAGATAGGACTCTCAAATACAAAACAACAATCCCCAAATCCAGCCCCACCCTCCCAACACCAAGTCCTTAAGCAATACTGGAAATATTAAGAACATTAATTGCTCCACAGCTCCAAGATCTCAACCTCCTGAGAGAGCTCCGTTAAAAGATGGTTCCAGCTGCCATCTCACAACGCTGTGCTGAGCTGGAAAGCTCCATAACCTGCCATAAACACAGACAGGAATACAGTATTGCTGTAAATACCATCATGTCTCAGAACAAAATCATAGTGACAGGCACTCTGGTCTGCTGCATTTTACAATTGCATGAAATAGGGGTGTTGGTAGGGTACAGCAGCAAATAACGGGTAGAGATTTCAAAACAGGGAAACCCATTATTTGTAAGAAAGATGAAGGCAGAAGAACTGCAGGCAAGGTGTATTAATGGATTCTCAAGTCTCTGGATGTTGATCCTATGATGCTAAAAAAATTACCTTATCCCTTTTTCCAGAACACCATGTTTACTTAGCAGGCATTTAAAAAAAAAAAAAAAAGAGGAAAGAGGGTAAAAGAACAAAAACTACAACAACTGAAGCCAAATTTATACGCACAACAGAGACAGATAAAGCATCCCAGGGGACCTTATCAGTTTTACACAATAACCAACAGGCTGTTTCCTGTATATAGCAGCTTAAGGTCGGCGGATGTTTATTAGAGGCAGAGGGGAAAGGAAATGCAGTGTCTTTGACTGACATGGCATGGATATATGAGAAGTGCTAGTTATGCTATTGACTTGAATAAGAGCCACAGTGACTCACAGCTGTCTTATAGTTAATATTCCAATTAGTGCTCCAGGAGCGCGGAGCACTGCTACCCCCAGAGTGTGGGGCTTGCTTACTGTTTCTTACAAGAAATATAAGAGGGCAGTTAGAATTTAGTCTTCTTCAACCCATTACCATCTCTCAGTTAAGAACTGCTGGGATAAATCAACCTCTTTCCACCCCCTTTGATTTTTTAAAAAGAGATATTAATTATTAAACATATTTATATCGTGTCCAGTGGGAATCCAGTCTAGGTTTGAGGCCGCACTAAATACAGCTC
>VXAV01011462.1:364644-384079 GCA_013399715.1 Alectura lathami
CTATTTATGCTATTGACTTGAATAAGAGCCACAGTGACTCACAGCTGTCTTATAGTTAATATTCCAATTAGTGCTCCAGGAGCGCGGAGCACTGCTACCCCCAGAGCGTGGGGCTTGCTTACTGTTTCTTACAAGAAATATAAGAGGGCAGTTAGAATTTAGTCTTCTTCAACCCATTACCATCTCTCAGTTAAGAACTGCTGGGATAAATCAACCTCTTTCCACCCCCTTTGATTTTTTAAAAAGAGATATTAATTATTAAACATATTTATATCGTGTCCAGTGGGAATCCAGTCTAGGTTTGAGGCCGCACTAAATACANCCGCACTAAATACAGCTCTGTGGTATGCTAGAGAAATAGGCTGTCTGTGTGCTAATTCTTTTCATTCCTGGAAGCCCTGTGGAAACATGAGAAGAGAGGTAGGCATTTGGTCCACTGTTTTTCTATGAATCAACCTAATATATTATTGAATCAGGAGCTCTGGAGACACAGCAGGCATGGAGGGGGCCGTGGAGAGGGAGATCTTTTGCAACAACAGCTCTGCCTGCAGTCGAGCTAGGATGATGAGACACACTAACCGGAGGTGGGACAACAAGCTGGAAAAGTGAGAAACATACTGAGTATTTAACAGACACCCTTCNCACAGTTGCAACATTTCAGCCTCAGTGAGGTAACGGAGAGGATGATGCCTCAATGCTTCATGAGGAAGCAAAGCACACAGAGAGGCATCTTGGGAAAACAAGGCAATGTGCTTCCTGGTTGGAAGAGGAGAGACAGAAAATCAGTGTCTGCTGGAGACCTGGGAACTAAGGGAGTGATATTTCATTTTAGGGAATGTGAATTAATTACCCTGTCGTGTGTAACCAAATGCTTCTTTCACTTTTCCCTGTGGTGTGAGACAGTAGAAGTACAATTGTACTTGCCTGTACAATTACTCCTACTTGCTCTTTAAAACACTCACTGTTTTTCAGTTCTGTGCAGAAAAACAAACAGTGATCATGCTACCCTCAGAGCTTTACCTGCCTTTGCAGGTAAAGGGACAGCCTGCCTGAGGTCAAAGGCACACAGGATTCCTGTATCCCTAAAAGCCTTGAGAGGAACATCATGACCAAGGCAAGGATAAGGATGAAATGGAGCAATTACTCTTTTTCCACAGCCCCAGGATTATACGGGCCTGCAAATAAGAAACTGCATATGACACTTTACTAGGGGGAATGCAGCTGTACATATTGCACAATATTTGAAAAAAGTCACTAGTAATTATTGTTCTCTGTAGAGAACAATAAACCTCACTCCGTCACCCTGAACAGACATAGACATTCACCCTTTTTCCAGTCACCTTTTACCTTATACATTAAACTGCCATGTAATGTCTCCCATTACATCTGGAGATGCACAGAGGAAGGGAAAGGTATATATGGACACTTCAAAAACATTTCAAACAATTTCCCCAACAAATTGGATGGAAATTTACCTGCCTCACAAGAAAATCCTCTGATCTAGTTAGGAACCAGACTTCCTAATCATAATTCCTTACTCTTGAACTGCAGGTTGTAAGTTTAGGCTTGGATGTTCAGAGAGTCTGACTTCTGCAGTAGGTTTCCAAGAAGATATCTCCTCTCACCTAGTTGCTGTGCAAGGGGCAGCCAAACATCTGAGTTTCAAACAGCCTGGTGTATTAGTATCATACTGGAAGTTGCAAGAGGCATACAGCCGTCCTGAAAGCTTGAGTCCTATTCAAGTGCCTAAGTGGGGAACACATTCAGAGTCATTAAGTGCAGTTATGCACATACCTTTCTTGCTCTGCCCACGTTAGACATTATCTGGGTAAAATGGCAGCAGAATGGAGTTCCAGACCGGCCTGTATGCAGCAGCATGGTTCTTAATCCCCAAGTACACCAGGAGGCCCCGCCAACACTCATGCCCTGACAAGCCCTTCTAGATTCAGGTCTCACTTCCATACCAGCATCCTGAAAAGATCAATTTGTGGTCATCTCTCTAACATTTAGGCAATTATTATTTGTACCATGGAAAGTCACCACATAAATGCTTGAAAAACCCATACTCAACTGCAGATGACAAGCACTGAGTTGAAGCCACCTCCACTGACCCTTTTGGAAAAGGTAGGTGGGTGGATGGTTACTTTGAATTACTGAGTAGTTACCTTCAGCTACACATCTCCAGCTTTTTAAAGAAGAGAGAAGCAATATATGTCTTCAGTAATGGCCAAGAGCTCAGCCTTGAGGAATGCAAGTCAAGTAGCAGTAACAGCACTTCTTGCCCCCCTTGGGCCTGTTTTGAAAAAAAAAAAAAAAAAAAAAAANTTAAAAAAAAAAAAAAAAAAAAAAAGGGATAAACTGAGGTGAAATGATTGAGGTTGGAGATGGAAATGAGTTCACTGTGAATCATACAGCAACAAAAAAAGTATGACATGCACAGCCTTCTGTATGGCACAAGAGACGGAAGACAGGTGTCTCATGAATTATGAGTAAAGTGGGACAGTTTAGGGAAAGTTTTAACTTAAAAAAAAAAAGAGACCAAAAGCCATTAGATACATAACCTTGTAGTCTAATATGGCCATAAATTAACAGCTGCACGATATTATGTAAATTTATGTTAAATTATTCACTACCTGCCACCATATCCCCATAAAAAATCTACGTACTGACATTTACGAAAAATGACATCTTCTGATAATAGTTTTGCTACATATTTCTGTGGCTGCAATTGCCTTTTAACCATCTTGACTGCTGCTGAGGCAAACACTACTTTAACAGGGGTGCTTTAGGATGTTTAATGAATGTATTACTATTCACGGATTCACCCTCCAGGAGGGCACCGGCCATGTAAGCCAGTGTCCTTTGGGCAGTGCGCTTCTTCCCCTAGTTTCAGGGCTTGCTGGAGAGGAGCCATGAAGGATCACAGATCTTCATTGCTCCAGCTATGAGCTGAAATCAGACACCCTGTAAAGGCCATGGCTGCACCCATTTAGTGCCAAAGGTGCTGGCTACTGTATGCAGCAGGGCCACATCCAAGTGATGCACAGACCAGCCTGTCCTCCTTCCTCCATAACAAATCAAAGCCATCACCCAGCTGTGGACACCTGAGCTCTTCCTGAGATGAGATGCCTCCTGAATCATGCCTGGCTTGAGGCTGACCCTCAGCTTTCCAGCTGTGTGCCCATGCTGACTATGACTGATATGCAAGTGGGGCTCCCCACTTGGAGTGGTTCTGACTCTAGCAAGGCATGACACACAGGCGCATGTTATCCATGCCTATTCTAAATAGGACACATACTGAGCTGGGGAACTTCTTTGCATCTCATTGTTTACAGCCTCTAAAATAGCGAAGTATATGTAGCTTCACTGCATCTTACCTGAGGCACTTAACTAAGGCACCTGTGTTAGAAGCCAGGGGATCATTCAGACTTTAAGACAGGACACATTTCACTCCATGGGTGTTCACCTCCACCAGCTACAAAGGGAGCCCATTATGTGGGTTCATGTCATCTTCAAATGGGTTTACTCACCTCATGCTGTAACTGTGTAGATGGCAGAGCATCTCTGGCACTTGGCATCCTTCTTTAAGAATGTGTGCAAGAAGCTCTGGCTCAGCCTTCTTGTCAAGGAGAGAATCAGGCTGGTTTTACTGCCAGCTTGTTAGCTGACATCCAGTCTATGCAGAAACTGATCTGCACGCACAGAGCAGACATTTGTTACAGGCAACAGCGTTGTGACTTAAGGTGGCAACAGCAGCTGGAGTTCACAAAAAGACTCCCACTGATTAACTTTGCACCAAGCCAAGGGTAAAGAGCAGAGCTCTGAAGTTCACTAAGAAATGGGAAAGGTCTGCTGCTTCTGAAAAATTTTGAATATATGCTGAGAAGAGGGTCAGAGGGCAAAAGATAAAAGAAAATTCAAGCGCCCTTCTATTAAGCCCAAAACCACGCATTAAACTAATAACAACAGCACTTCCAGGGCCAGTGTCCCTAATCTGACCTTGTTCTGCTCAAAAGCATTAAGCCAACATTTCAGAGACAGGAGAGAGAGACTATATGTTAAGGAAAGAAAGAAGGGGGCGGGGGGAGGCAGAAGAATAAACAAGGTTTTGTGGCAGCAGGAAGCTCTCTCTTAATTCTGAGATAATGAAACGCTTCTAACCAGGCCTAACTGCTGAATATTACAAGAGCCATCATCCCATGTGGATGGCATGCAGCTTTATTTTCTGCTCCCCTGCATGGACTGAATATGATTCACAGAACAGTCACAGGAAACAGTCATTGCTATTTATTTGGAGTGAGATGAGCGACTGCTCTAAACAGCATCAACTGCACTTGCAATAATGCAGAGAATCTTTTTTATTAAGCAGACCCAAGCCCCTTTTTCCCCTCTTCTCTTCAATATTCTCTTCACAAAGTGCGTTTTATTAAAGCACTGGCTGTATAGTTCAAAAGGAAAGGGGCAAATTCACAGTGATCATTAGCAAAGCTGCAAAAGCATGGCAGCGAATGCCATCTTTGACACTTTGCATGCCCAGACATACTCTTGCACCATGCACATGCCACACAAGCAGTATATACACAAGATAGAACACAATTATAATGTTAAAATATGCACAGATATGGGGGTGCGTACCCCCCGCAAGTTTGCATTTCTGCTGCTGCCTGGACTGTGCCAGCACGCCCTGACTTCACGTGCTACAGGCAGCCCCAGCCAATGCCTCCTCTGCTCTGACCTGCAAAGCAGCACCTCCATCCCTTCACAAGACACTGCTTGCAGTGCTGCTGCAGCAATTTATCTTTGGCTACAAAGAGGCAAGCAGCCTGCTCTCAAGCTTGCTGCTGCTCCTTCTCCTGTCGTACTTCAGCAGCTGATGTTGAAGCCTTGCTAGCCCCCAAAATGGTGCACTTGTGGCTAGCACTTCCCCTATGAGGTGATTGGGCCACAAATAATTCCCACTCTGTTGTTATTTCCCCCATCAGCAGCTTCTGCCAATGCAGGTATACTTATAGACTGCTATTCTGAATTTAGAATACAGCTATAGAAAATTCAGAGCACTCAAATACAGACCTCTCTTTAGTCTATATGCTTTATTGCCTAAGTGCATGCATCTGACGTGCTTACAAAAATGTCCTCTCTGGCAAAATCCTCTAAAAATGGCACGGCGTCATTTTCTGGCCAACAGCAAGGACATTTCATCCCTCTGCTGTAAGTATCAGTGCCTCAAGAACCTGCATCCTGTGATGCCATTAAAAGCTTCAGGAGATTAAAAGTGTGGGTTTTCTTGTTTGTATAACAAAGTAAGGTACTTCACAGAATAATGGATTGCTCTTGGAAACTAATATTCTTAATAGCAGTGAACAGATGCACAGACCAGATTGGTTTTTTCCATAGCAAACTTAGTACTTATTTTAGTGAATGATATGTGGCCTCTGGAGTAAGTCTGACTTCCGATGAAAGATCCTATTTCCATGTGGTTACTCCAACATCAAAAGTGACAACACAAAGACACAAAACTCCCTCATGGAGCAGGAGCAATTCAGAGAGACAGCAACCTTATGCTTGGTGGGTCATGGAGAGAACAACTAAATAGACTGAGGAAGGAAGGAAGGAGTGGGGAAGAGGGGATGGATAATGAAGGAAGAAAAAGGGTGAAAGGACTTCATGGTGCCCTACAGTCTCTTTACACTATCATAGAATCATAGAATGGCTTGGGTTGGAAGGGACCTCAGAGATCATCTGGTTCCAGCCCCCCTGCCGTGGACAGGGCTGCCAGCCACTAGCTCACTACATCAAACTGCCCAGGAACCCATCCAGCCTGGCCTTGAACACAGCCAGGGATGGGGCAGCCACAGCTTCTCTGGGCAGCCTGTGCCAGCGCCTCACCACTCTCCCAGGGAAGAATTTCTTCCTGATGTCCAACCTAAACCTCCCCTCTTTCAGTTTCAGCCCATTCCCCCTTGTCCTACCATTATCCACCTGTGCAAAAAGTCAGTCCCCCTCCTGCCCGTAAGCTCCTTTTAAGTATTGGAAGGCTGCAATGAGGTCTCCCTGGAGCCTTCTCTTTTCCAAGCTAAACAATCCCAGCTCCCTCAACCTTTCCTCACAGGAGAGGTGCTCCAGCCCTCTGATCATTCTGGTGGCCCTCCTCTGGACCTGCTCCAACAGCTCCACATCCCCTCTGTACTGGGGGCCCCAGGCCTGGACACAGCACTCCAGGTGAGGCCTTACAAGGGCAGAGTAGAGGGGGACGATCACCTGCCTCTCCCTGCTGGCCACCATGTCAGTGTGCTAATGATCTGTAGGTCCTGCACACAGATGCTAAAGCAATAGGCATAGATAAATGATGATGGGAAAAAAAAGCAAATTAATGGGGTTAATACATACATCAATAAGAACTGCATTTGGCTGGCCCACAAGCTGTAAATGTTCTTAGCTGTTGTATAGCATGCTGCATGCTTTACCACTGCTGGTTTCACATTTTTCTAAATACTGCTTCTCCAACGACCACCTGAGCAAAGGGCTCTTAAAAGATGATGTACCTTCCTGAGAAGGAGTTGCATCCACTTTGTGTCTCAGTAGCTGCAGTTGGTGCCCTGGGCAGAGGGCAGCCTAGGCCCTGCTCCCCTGTGGGTCTAAGCTCTGCTCCATCACACACAGCAATGAGACATCAATTGAGAAGTAAGGACTCTCTTTTATTGCTGCAAAAGTGTGATGGAGTGCATAACATGAAAAACCAGAAATGTCAAATAAGCTAAATTTTTAAAGTGCCTGAGAGCCCCTGGGCCCTGGCAGAGACTGGCAGTGGGGATGTTCCTGATGCCAGAAGAGCAATGAAGAACAGCAGGGCCTTCTGAGATGCTGTACCTTAAGTCCCATGAGAACCTCAAATGCCTTACCTCTTCACAACAGCCTCGTAGCAACATAACCACAATGACTGCGGGTACAGGGAGGTCTATGTCAGCCTGAGGTCCACTTTCATCCATGGTGGGAGGAGAAGACCTTTTACCTTCCATGCCCTGATATATTTTGCTCAGCACAGGTTACATGGATGTTGTCAGACCTGATCTGATCAATGGTTTGTCTAAACCGACAATCTGCAGAAAAGCAGAAGCAACCCTGTATCAGGCAGGTGAGAAATAACTCATTCCCAGCATTAGGCCTTCTCCTGATCCCAAGAAGAACGTCCTAAATCCTGAGGTGGGAGGATCATCGGAAGCGGTCCCAGTTAGGGTGCAGTTTGCTTTGCAACATAGACACCTGCTTGCTACGAGCTGATTTCAAACAATTATTACCTCACTTCTGCCTTTGATAACCATCAGTCAAGCAATACTTGGGGACAGGTTCTCATCCCAGTTACAGTATGCCTGAGCTCACAAGGTTACTCTGCGTTTATGCCCCTACAACTGAGGCAGGTCCCACTTTCATCTTCCCGCAGTCAGCAGCAGCTGAGGCAAAGCCTGGGAACAGTGGCCTAGGAGTAGCCATCAGGGACAGGAGTGGCGTGGGGCCATGCTGTGCTTGTGAAGCCATGGTGAGGGAACCATTTCTGAGCAGGCCAGGGATGGAGCTGCCCATGTCCTTGGCCACGGGGCATTCCTTGGGACAGGCCACCCTCATGCCAGCATACTGAGGGCTGCTGACGGAGCCTCCCTCCTCAGCACCACCACGGCAATGCCTGCCCCACTGAATTATTTTAAGCAAAAGCCAGGGTTTGTGCCAGAAAGTGCTTATCAACGTGTGAACTCTCAGTCCATAAATAGTACCAGAGCCACAAAAGGTTTGTGGGCTTCCCCTTGCCCCTGGTGCTTAAATGATTAATTAACGATTTATAGAAACCAATTCACAAAAGGAGAAAGGGCAGATTTTCAGAACTATCAGCTTGTAAATGAAGCAGAGCTGATTCTCTGGCAATTCTTCTAACAAGGCTTCTTTTTTTTTTTTTTTTTTTTTTCCCACAGTATTTGTTTTATGCTTCCTGAAGATCTGTCCCTTGTCTAAATCCCAGCAGGGGGAGATGCTAGTGGAGTTTAATTACATTCCACCTATGGGGAACATTCAAGGAATGGGGCTCTGAAAAAAATAACATCTTGGTCTAAAAAAAAAAAAAAAAAAAAAGGAAAAAAGGAATAACCTGATTAAAGCAATGATACAAATGTGCTGCATCTCCTAACCATAGGTTTAAAAAATTTCCTTCTTGCAAGTCTCGGGGCAGAAAGCCAAGTTCTCTGCTGAAGCAAACAGGGAATTTATACCATCAATTTACAGCAGACATTCAATATTCAAGCCTACATTTTAAGTAAATAGTTATGAGAATTAGAATTTTAAAGGTTTTTGGTGGTTTGGTTTTCTTTTTTTCTTATATATAAACTAGGCATGCCATGCTCTCTCTTGAAAACCCTTGTGACTGGAGACAGGATTTAGCTTGGACATGAGCTATTAGTGCTTCAAAGGATGAGAAGAGGCCTAGTGCCCCACGGGCTCCGCTGTGTGTGTGTGCACCCCACATACCTGACCCCAGCAGGCAGGAGCTTGAGATGTGCGCATTAAAAGCAAAAGGGAGACTCAACGACCTCCAGCTGTGAAATGGGAACCCACTACCCTCAGGACAAGTGGAAAGCAGAGGAAAAAAGCACTGCAGGCAGCCTCCTCTCGGTAAAATTGCTTAAATCTGGAAAACACATATAGCTGAAATATCTTTCTCCATAGGAACTGGGCTGTTCCAAACGACTCCTGGGCATTCAGCTGGAATGCCTCTATAGGAGACTAGAGGTTGAAGAAAAATGCTGTACTCAAAGCAGAGAGGGGAAACTAGGCCTTGTTACCAAGGTCTAAAACAGCCTCCTTGGTTCTCTGCAACTGGTTGTGATGAGATTGGTAATATCGGCACTCAGAGCAGCTCCCATTCTGGGCTCGATAGGAACAGTGATCACCATTTTCCCACTGACTATCTGGGGTTTGGTATTATCACAGAATCATAGAAAATCCTGAGCTGGGATATTCCTGCAACAGAGATACTACAGAGAGACTTTCCACCAAATAAGCACTGAAATATTTAAGCATTTGAAACATTCAAGTGCGACAAAATTATCAATGAAACTAATTAAGAATCTTGAGATAACAAGCACTGATGACAGAATGTTCCACTCTAGTGCCTGCCATCAGGCAGTCAGGATTTATAACATCTGTCACTTATAAAACTCATACCCTGAAGGATCTCAGTGCACTTTCACAACACTGCTTCCCCACACATGCAGTCCTGCTGAGCAAGGTCACTCAAACTACTTGTGCAGGCCAGGCAGTGGCCGTGATACTATGAGTTGTGACCCGACTTTAGAGCACAGCTGCAGAAATGCGAGTATATGTGGCATCACAAGCAGAGAAGCTGGAGAGAACAGAGAAGCTGTGGTCTGTTGGGCCAGGTCCTGAGGACCAACCCATCCCAGCCTTACCCACATCAGCAAATGCTGATGGCGCAGTGAGTGGTGATGGAGACTCAGTGAGTTGAGAACATGCAGAGCAGAGGCAGGGAGGGAGATGGTGATCGATTTGGTGAAAAGCCACAGAGCCAGCATTTAAAGCATCTGGATTTTTCAGCAGTTTAGGACAGGAAGTGAACCAATGTCAGGCGATCGACGCTGCAGATGGGACTTCCAGCAGCCAACATGTAAATGGAGTTTGGCAAAGACACCGTGACTAACAGTCTTTTTTTTTTTTTTTTTTTTTTTTTGGTGAGTAGTGCCGTTTTTAGATACAGAAGGAGAAATGTTGCCTTCTGCCTGCTAAGAACAGGTGTGCAGATGTCAACAGAGGGTTCAGGCGAGTGCCAGGTACTCAAGAGTTGTCACTGGGTATGTAAGCAGCCTAACACCCTCTCCAAATTTCTGCAGGAGGCGTTTTTTTGCTGAGGTTTCTAACTAACTTCTTCTCTGGCAGAGCCTGTCTCTAGGCTCAACAGCTCAGTGTAGCCTGATTTTTATTTAGTCTTTGTTTCTAAGTTAAGCCCTCTATGCCAGGCCAGCTTCTAAGAGAGGAAAACGGTAGGTCTCTGACTCACCAACACAGCTCCTTAGGAGCTGCCCACGAGACAGGTACAGCTAATCTGAAATGACGCCTGGTAACTGCAACATGTAATTTCAGACTAAAGGCACCAATTTCCCAGTCAGTTTGTAGCTACACTGTGTTACCGTAACAGGTTCTCTGCACAATTATCACAACACTTAGTAAGTTATTCATTTCTGAGAGAGGTAAGGAATGTTGTAAATGATTTTCGTTTCAAAGGAAGAAGGCATATCCTCCTCTGGAAGAAACAAAAAGTTCCTCCCCCATGTTTTGTTTATTATTAATGCTTGACAAATAATTATTCCATCTTTAGTATTAAAATATCTTTACTTCTTAAAACAGTAATAGACAGGCAAGAATTTAAAATCCAGGCATGTGCAACATTGTGGCAATGGCACGCATCAGACACAGGCAGTTTGAATATTTTATACTTCATAATTTTTGCCTTAAATAATTAACTAACTTTAACTCGTGATTGTCCATCCCTTCCATTGCTGCGGGTTTAATGGCACATTATATCTCTGCATGTTGCTTTTGCAGCTCTGCTCTGCCTCGCCCTGTTCCAAGTCACAGCAAAATATATCTATACGCCCTGAAGGATTTTTAACTTCAAGATCAGTTCCTTACATCACTCCGAAGAACAACGAAAAACCATTTCCTACAGCTTTCCGCTTCTGCAGCAAAACCAAACAGTTCCATTTAGTATCTCTAGGGTTAACTGGATGAACCAGAATTGAGTCTAATATTTCCTACCATGGTAGGAGAAACCTACTAACTCCATTTGGTAACGTGGGCTTGTTTGATTCGGTTTTTGCCTCATGCAGCTCAGAATGGAAGAGGTTAAAATCAAAACACATGGAAATTAAACCCTTTCTCCCCATCGCTGACTTGGAAAAGAAAGTTCTCCCAAGATCTTTTCAAAGAAACACCTGCTGGTGCCCTGGTCTACAATTACCGGCCCATAGCATAGCCCAGCGTTAAAGAATATGTAAGTGCAAATATATTTGGATGTACAAAGCCGATCATAAGGGCTTGGTAACATTTGCCAATGAGTTGCTTAGAGTCTGTATATCTACATATGCACAGCAAATGTCTCATGGCTACCACACTTCTCTGCAAAGATCGAGTGCTAGTGAGATTAAACCTATTACTTCTTT
Source organism: Alectura lathami (assembly GCA_013399715.1). Taxonomy (NCBI): domain Eukaryota; kingdom Metazoa; phylum Chordata; class Aves; order Galliformes; family Megapodiidae; genus Alectura; species Alectura lathami. The sequence goes on from VXAV01011462.1 coordinate 375,864, forward strand.
AATCTGAAACACTAAAAATATAAAAGCTAGAATTCAGATTTCAACCCAGTCTCAGGCAAGCATTCCAGCAACATTTTGATCAGATGGGAGTTAAGAGATCTGTCAACATTGTTTTCCTATAAAATCAAAACCCAAAATCTCAACTTGCGCCAACGCTTTCCCACTGATTTCTCTAAGTGTATTCGTAGAACTATAGAAACAGGAAAATAATACATTGACAAAAAGATCTAAAACCACTTAGAAATGCCCAACTCCAGTAACAGCTACAGCACTTGAAACTAGAGCAAAACTAGGTCTGTGAGATAAGCTGGGTAATATTTCACACTGATGCAGATTGCTTTTAGAATACTCTATCCAACTCTAACGTCCGCATTTTCCAAAGAATGTTAAAAAAACAGGTGAACCTCTGAACACAGGCACACATACTGTCCAATCTAACTAAATAAGCAGAAATTTTAGGAACTTAAAATTTTATAAGAAAACACTAACAGGTGATATCATTGCAGAATACAACTATAGTTGCTTACAATAAGAAGAAAACAGCTCTTACATGCAGAGTCTTTTACCTAGCTGTCAAAGAGTGATGGAGGTTCAGGGGGATCTAAGGGCAAAACATTCCAAATGGAAACAAACATAACTGTTATTTAGGAGAAGGATAATTAACTATTGGAAGAGAGGAAACAAAATCATGGTAGATTGACTGTTGCCAGAAAGGCTAAGTAGGAAGCTTCCTTATGTGACATTCCCAGTCTGATTTATGCACGGTGTCAGGACTGGTGGCTGAGATGAATCCTTATGGCAGAAACAGGGATGAAATCAGAGCCCAGTTCCAAACACTGCCAAACATGGAAAAAGTTCACATCTACATGTTATGACCTATCTATGGTTTTCTTATAAAATGAGAGCTAGGAAAGACAGCAGGATGTTCACTTTGGACCAAGTCTGTGTGTCCTTGCATTGTTCTCCATTTACGTGCACAGCTAAGGCTCCACTGATAATAAACGACTGATTTAAAAGACCATTCTACAACCTAAGCAAACACTGAGCCTGGTTAATGTTACATATCATATCCCTCTTGTCATTTACTGCTACTCTGCACGTTTACTATGTCCCTCACTCCCCCTCAGCACCGGCCCCAATTTACAGCAGAGCAGCTGGTCCTGGGGGCTGAGCACACAACTACAGCCCTGAGCCCTGCTTCAGCAGCTGCTTGATTACAAAAGCACAGCACTCATCTCACTTAGCATCTCAACCAAAGCAACACCCTTCCAAGGCTTTGGGTCATGTCTTTGCAGATTTCCTAAGTTACAGGCATCTTGATAACACCAGTCTACAAGACAAAGTTAACCTCCAGCAAGATCCAAAATTTAATCCAATAATTTGCATTCCTATGTCAAAGTTCCTACTTCAGTCCAACTGAGAATATAAAAGAAGGTAGGTGTGAACCAAAAGGAATAAAACAATTGTTTCTACTGCATCTTTAACTTTTGTAAAATAATCCATTATTTTGCATGAGTTATACTTCTCATATCAAAGCACACAGCATGACAAAAAAACAGCCATGTTCTTCCACTAATAAAGAAGGAAAACTTGCTATCATGTGTCATGTTCTGTCTTTTCTTTCTGAATTAGTGTATTGCTTTGTGCTCCTTGCCAGAAAGATGAGTATTGCTGTTTTCCTTCAGGTAACTGGATCGTAAGAAGAAGGGATGTGTCTTAGGAGCCCTGTCTTCAGTTACACCATGGTCCTTCTGTGGCAGCATAAACAAGCCTTGCTATAGCTGCAAGCGCTTGTTTCTGTGTTAACAAGATGGTATCACGCAGGAATAAGGCGATGGTAATACCTGAAGTGTAAGGGTGTTGTGCATGCACCTTGACAGCACACTCCCGTTACAGGAGTGATGAAAGGGCATAAATGGAGACTGAGAATCGGGCTCCTGGTTTGCAATTACCCTGCATATGGTTTGTAGGATTTATATGTTTAATTAACACAAAACACAGAGGGTTCCACTATTCTATAGGGACAACATGTTGAAGACAGGTTTATCCAACATTTCTAGAACAGCCAAGCTTGCAACAACGGAACAAGGATAATTTTGTTTCTCTTGCTTTTTTTTTTTTTTTTTTTTTTTGAAAAACTCTGAACTGGNATTTAATTAAAGCAACTGGGAGTTTTCTTTAAAAGATACACTAATTTAAACAGATTTAATTCAGTGAAGTCCTATGGCCTTGGTTGTACACAAGATTAAACTGCACAGTAACGGTCTCCTAAACTTAAAATCTATGGTTTAATTAATTTCATAGACAATATCTCTTTTCTTTATTCCTGTAAAATGGAAAGGTGTTTGCTTTGTGAGATTACTCAAAACACCAGGAAAAAGATTATTCACATTTCGGTCCTTGCACATGGCAATGCACATCCTTTAATTTGAGCACACAAGTAGACCTAATGAGTGTAGTGATTCAGGTCTCCACATGACAAAAATCCATATATTTTTATTTAAACCCACCTGGGAAACACCAGATTATTTTTAAAAAGATTTCTTTGGCATTTAAGTCAACCAGAACATACAAATATTACATGATGAGAACTTATCTCCTACAAATTCTATGTGGCTCCTGGAGTTCACCACATAAAGCAGGGTCATGAATATTACAAGCCTTGCACAGATATTTATAAGTTAATACTTATGTATCATTTGGGTGCTAACATATGAAAAGTGCTAAAATTTTTTTTTAAGATACAACATCTTGTTCCCACTCACCTGACAATTAGAGCTTGGGTTAAACATTTTTTGGACTTGTGGGTAAAGCAACCACTCATCTCTCTGGGTAAATAGAAGAAACAATTAAGCTCCTTTACAGAATCAAATAAGAAGGATTACAGAACCTGTGCAAAACACAGGCAAATGTCGCAATGCCAAACAACAAGCAAGGTTATGCATATGTGGGCAGAGTGGTTTCCCTGGGCAATTCTCTGCAAAAATCTGTATGTTCAGGAGAGATGCAAAAGGCTCATGAAAGGAAAACAAAGAAGGCAAGCAGGAAGCCCCAGGTGAAGTCTCAGAAGTATGTCTAACCTGATCTGGAGAAATAGCTTTGGAGAAAGACTGACACTGTACACATCGCTCCATGGACCCACGAGCTCAGGAACCATGCCCTACCATTTGATTCCTACCATGCTGGGCAAAAAGAGAGTTTGCACAGCCCTTGTAAATCGGTAGGATCACTAGAAAGATATTGGGCTCCTAGCCCTAAGCCTAACAACCCAAAGGCCCTGGAATTTCATCCAACTTCTCTGTTCAACAAAGGTAATGAACATCAAGAGCTGGCAAATTATGATGTGGCACAAAAACTGACAAATGTCAAATGTTCCTCAGCTGATGATTTGACCGCATCAGCAGAGGTGTTCCTTTCAGTACCTAAGCTCATGCACTCCTTTGGCAAGGGATCAAGCTCCACTGAATTTACATCTACATTTTGCATTTCATCACACATGCAGCTTGCTCAGGAGACAGGCAATATTTTAGGTAACAACCTACTACTCCTTGCATCTCCATAGAAAACTGATGGTAGTCATGACTTTCTGCTTGCTAAAGAAAATATCATACACATACAACTGTTCTAAAATAACATGCCATTGGGGGAAAAAACACACACACTCACAACCACTGAAACCCTGAAGACACGCATGCAACTGGTGTTAAGCAGTGCCACTTACAAGCACTTCTGTGGCACCCACCTACAACAGCCTGGCAAGGGATATTTGTGAATATCTCACAGGCGGGGAGTAAAATTCTGGTAAACAACACTTTTTTTTCCCCAACTCTCCTCCCAGTGGGGGACACTGCTGGCTGCTTATTAACAGGTTGGTAGAGCAAAATTACTTTGAAAAAACAATTTATCCTACTATTTAGCCTCCTCTGCCCAAAGCCCGAGGACACGTACCTCAGTGCTTGGGTGCCATCACCATGGAGCTGGATGTGGCATCCCGGCCACTCCTGAGGCCTGGTGGAAATTCAGCACTGGGTTTCTGCTGTGTACCTGATGTTTTGATGGGTGAAATTCAGGACTTTGAACATTTCTGGAGCATCTGCCACAAACATAGCTGCCTGTGATGACACAATCTTCAAGAACAGAAGGCAATGGCAGGAAGCTGGGAGAGTGCAATAATTCAATGCACTGCAAAGGAGCAGCTGTGCCCTCTACTTTAAGGAATGAAGGGAAACCTCAGCCTTTGGCAAGGCTGAACCCAGTGGCACTCTAAATGCCTGGAGTCTGCTGATTATCAAAGGGAAGGGGCATTCATACTGCCAGCAAGCTGTGAGGTGAAATTCAAGAAAAGCCTTCGTGCCTGCTCCCCTACTTCTCCCTTAAACTGAAACAACATCAGAGCTATCTGCCAACGGTGCTAAATGTATGTTTTTCACATCACAGAGGCAGGAGTTTTGGACCCCCTGATTCCTATACTTACATACCTTTGGAAATTAGCATAAACATCTCAGCTGGCTACCGATGTGATTAAGATGTGCCTCCACTTGGCAATTTTTCCTTTGAAACAAAGCAAAGGCTTTCATTTGTTAAGTGAAAATTCCCCAGTGGAAACCCGTCTCTCTTTCCCTCCCATTTCTGACCCCATATTGGGCACTTTAATCTAATTTCGGTTTGAGGTTTTAGAAGCTGAACACGGCTTCTGAAGATCACTGAGGGAAAAGAAATCACTGGGAGGAACACCAGACTTTGAACTGAGAGTCTCTGGCACAATGCATATTGGAAAAAGCACCAAGAGCATTTCCCAATCAATGTAACCATATTTTTCACACCAGGTTAGAAGAATTGGAAACCTGCGGTAAATAACACTGCTTTGCACAAGTCCAATTACCCTAAATGATAAATTGCCTAATTATTTCAGCTCTGGAGTCTTCCCCAAGTTCTTTATCCTTTTCTTTGTAGTCACTGTCTGCAGAACAAGAGCATTTGACTGTTACTAATTAGCGAGAGAGAAAGATGCAGGACACTTAGCAAATTCACTTTAAATTCGTCTTACAGTTATTTTTCCCCATCATGGGAAAAAAAAAAAAAAAAAAAAAGTAATAATTTATTTAAAAGCTGCTTGGCTGGAAGAATTTTCTTTTCCATGACTACTCTATGATATTACAACAGTCAGCTTTTGTTTTTTACATTCTCGAGAATGCTAAAAGATTAAAGGCACAGCAAGGTTAGATTAACACCTTCAAATTATCAGTAAGCTTCTCTACTTATCAGGCTATTAAATCTTCATTCCTGACTGCACAAAACCTTCATATCGTATCCTGAGTACATATGAACTTGAGGCATCTTGAAAACAAATTCAAAAAAAAACAAGAGCTCTTAAAAGTGGTTTGTTCAGCTCACAATACAAGGACTTTCTGACATCTTGTTACTTCCTCATTCCTTCATGTAGATCTATGACAGCAGTAAGGGGCTGCAGATAATTGCCCAATTCTCAAGTTCTCAGTTTTCTCATCTAGATTTGAAGTGTAACTCTGAGTATTGATAAAGGTGTTAAAGCTTATTCAAAGTCCTATTGCACCGGAAGATCACAAGCATTTTGACCTGAAGGCGTGTTAAGAAAAAAAAATAAAAAAAAAATACACAAAACTAATTACACTGAATTAAAAGTTTTAGTTGCTGTAGAGGATTTGTATTTTGGAAAAGACTTGTATTCTCCCTTTTGAAAGTCAGGCACCAAATTTGTTGGCAATACTAGTAAAAAATTGTTGCCATCCAATTCTCAGACAGCAAAACCTATCAGCTAGTGTAACAGTCCTCAAATAGCACAGATTTCCTACTTTTCTTTGCATTTTCCTGACTACTCCCTCTGCCCCAGTCTTCATATCTGTCTAAGCAGGGAAATGTTTCCTCATATCACTGGAAGACAATTACAACACTAAAGCAGGGAACACCCAGAAATAGCACTTTTTCTTTCATTCCACGTTAAAAGGGAAGCATAAGAATAAACACAGCAAACAATACAAAAGCCATCTCACACTAATTAAAAGTAACACATGAACATACCATTAGAAATGGAAATTATTTCAATACATATGTACTGCCAGGGTAGTAGAAGGGAAAAAATAGGGGAGGAGGTCACCCGAAGTTCATTCTACCAAGAACTGCTTTACATAATCATGAAATGCAAAATAGTTTCCATTCCTTCTGGCACAGGCTCGTTCAGCCTTCACTTTGAATGCTTATTGACAAATAAATGGACTGATTACTTCCTATTAATGCTACCTAATTTATGTGCATACCTGGGGAAAAATTCCATTTTGACCTCATATTCATACAAGCTAAGATCATTTCAAAGCTATGAATATGTTGAATACAAGTTTAATTTCATCGTAGTTGCTGCTGGAGTTTTGCTGTTTCTTAACAAATTAAGCATGTGTTCTCCCCAGCTCAGCTTTCACACCTTATGTATATAATACGTGCAATTCAGGAATCTGTGTTGAACTTCCAGATGAAAGACCTTTTCTTCAGCCTGCCTTTCTCATATGCAGGTATGTGTGTACACACACATATGACTTGTTAGTCATTTTTGTTTTACGAGCTGTTCTGCAGCATGTCTTCTTTCCTCTCTTGCTCTGCCCATGAAAAGTCCTTACTATGAAGTAACACTTGCTTTCACAGACCTCAAGACTCGATTGTCCTGAGCAGTGCTATTCAAGCAAGATTTTATCCCTGAGCCCCAAAAGCATCTCAGAAATAGACAGTTCGGTGTTGATCTTTGCAGCAGATGAGGATGCCAGGGCTTGGACCAACATGTTCATCCTCTGAAGAACCCTCCTGTTAACCTGGGGACATGGAGGGATCTCATCCCAACTAGTTAGTTGCTAACTAACAATGAGCTTGGAAATGCATTCTTGTTTAGTCTAGCATTTAATTTTCTCCAGGATACAAATTCCTGCCTGTTGAATTATATTGGTTGTTCATGCTGAGAAACAGTGTGGGGTCCTGACAGATATACCCAAGACCATCCTCTCTCATTTGTAAATTCAATGGGACCAGATGGCTTGGTTTCTCTGATTTCTTGCATCTGAGGTTGTGCCAGCAGCTGTCTGTTCTCCTCTTCATTGCTAGGTACTTACAGTTCAGCAGCACATACCTTTTAGAAAAACTTTTGGTGCCTACCTCCCGTGAAAATCAATCTATACAAGTGTCCAAATACCTTTCTGTACTTGGCCCCTACTTTACACACATGAATCTCCTTAACTGCTGGACAGACTGCCATCAAAAGGTCAAGCAACTGCACCGATGAAGGGCATCCCCATTCCCAAGAAGTCACGCAGTGGTCACCTCTCTTTCTGCCACATGTAACTCTTCTGGCAAGGCTGGTAAGAATATGCTCCTCCCAGAGATGTGGCAGGGGAGCTATTAATTATGCTTTGGCCTTACTTCCTTATTAACTTCTGCAAAGCTCAACTGCCCAGTGCAAAATCGGACCTACTAATTCTAACTGGAACTGCACTCTACTCTGCAAATATTCTTCTACTCTATAGCTAAAAAGACAACACTGATTCTGGTATTTAGCACAGATTGAAACACTTATAATGGTATGAATATGGCTTTCTCTGTCCCTAGGGGCAGAATGTTGAGTGCCATAAAATGTCTAGAGCGGTATGAAGGAGCAGTTGGGATACAAATTTAAAGAAAGCTGTAACCAGCTTCTTACTCGGAAGTCATATTTTTCCTTCGGTAAAAGCAAACATACTCCTTCCTCCAAAACAGTGTCAGACAGAGAGGGGTAGGGGGAACAGACAGGTAGGGAAGATGCAGTCTTCCCTTTACTTATTCTTTAAACAAATCTGTCTAATTTCATTTAAAGAGCTGTGTTATTAAGATGTTCACCATTAAATGTTCCATGTCACTAGAAAAAGGTATTCTTTAACATGAACCTGTAGCAACGATAGTGGGTCAATTATTATGAGAATGGCAAACTTCCAGGAAAATTCGGGAGTGAAAATGAGGATCAATCTAGCATGCATTACCTGAGACTCAGTTTTGCTCAAGAATAGCAATAAGGTAGAGTTTCTGAGCAACATGTGACATTGCAAGCAAAAGATAAATTAGACTTCATGGACAAGAAACTGATAAACTAGAACTGAACAAATGGAATATGTCTTTTTTTTTTTTTTTTCTTTTTAGTCTGGTGAAGAGGGAAAAAAAAGAATACT
>VXAV01011462.1:390620-407264 GCA_013399715.1 Alectura lathami
TTTTTTTTTTCCTTCTGGAATAGGCTCCTTGAGCAGTGCATTGTCCCCCCTCAAATTATAAACTGTTTATAATAAGAAATATTTTGAAGAAAGTGGCTACACAGGTTGGAACCATGAATTTCCTGGTATAAAAGACAGTCCATGAATAGCTATCCTCCTCCTCCTCTTCTCCTCAGCTATACAGTCATATATGTTCTCAGCTAAACCTGAAAGTTATTAAAGTATGGAGAAGTAATTTCTTCCAGTCAATACAAGATACAGGACATGGTTTGGGATGAGACTGTGTGCAGTGCTGGCCTGAAAAAAAAATCACTCATTTGGGTGCTGTCTCTCCACATCACATTTTAACTTCTCTGCCACAATTGTTCCTACCTCCACAACCTCTCCTAGATGATGCAAAGGCTGAAATTATTAGCCAAATATTCCTGTTCACACAGGTCCACACTGCAGCCCCCAAGTGTGCAGCCAGGGTTCCTTTCATGGCTAAGGGACCTTTGGCACACAGGATCAGACTAGAACTAACCTCAAATAAACTCTCCTGAGATGTGTACAGCATGCACCCAGCAGTTCTAACTGCCAGCTCTGCCAGACTGTGCATCTGTGTCTATGGGAGCACACTACTTGTTAACTCAGATGTAGCCATGTAGATGGCCTCTCTCTATGAAAAGTCTATAAACAGTCAGTTAATGACAGCTTGCAGGGCAAATATAGCTCGTCAGCTTTCTATACACTTACACGGAAAAGTAGGCTAATTCACACACCCATCTACAGACACATAGGAAGGACACCATGTACCTATCATCTGTAGATATCTCTCCCAGCAATTTCACTTCAGCTTCTTCAGCTGTCAGTTTTCAGGAATTACAGAGATGAAACATATTGTTCTTGGGTCTACATAACAGGGATTTCTAGTGTGCAACTTTTCTACCAGTATTAACCAGTAAATTGATTAATATTCCAGGCCAGGTTGCACCTTCACAACTTTTAAAGCCTAAAGGAAGTCAGTTGTACTAACTGGACATGAAGGCATAGTTAGGTATGCTGCTGTATTTGAATGGAACAGCTAAATATGCTCCAACTGGAGTGCTGTAGAGCTAATAATTTAGGAATATAATCCAAGTTCGGTAAGTTAGAATATAGCACACCAGGGTTTTCATTGTATTAACTCACACTGGAGGTATATCTGATCTGATCCATATGCCTGATGTAGTGAGTGGCAGCCCTGCCCAAGGCAGTGGGGTTGGAACTAGATGACCTTTGAGGTCCCTTCCAACCCAAGCCATTCTATGATTCTATGATGACCCTATGTGAAGCATACACTGAGGAAAAGCTCCGTGGATCAGATCACTCAGTCCTAACCTCTGCTGCTGTTGTCCATCTGCACCCTCAGAGCTAAAAGAATCTTTGAGGGAGAACTACCACTCTCAAAATATCTTCATGCAAGACAAAACGTATTTTCTGTGTACACAAATCCTGGCTTTTATGCTTGCCCAGCCAAAAAGAGGGAAACAGTAGCTTTTGAATGGTCATGATTTGCATAACCAAGAACTTAATATTACCAGCTAAGCAGATAATCATACAACTCTTTTCTTGTCCTATAAGTACAACACAGTGCATGGCAGGTATGGAAAGTATGAAACTCCCAAAATTGTATCATTAAGGATTTCAGTATGCAAATCCAGCACCCAAAATCCTGCAGGGCAGTCATCCTTTATGTCTTTTTTCTCCTGTTAGCCTTTTGATCCATTATAAAAAATTTCACCAGAAAGAAAAAGATCAAGCCACTCAATCTGAATTCTCATAACTAATAACAGAGAGTGTAGGGTAGAAGAACAGCTGGCAGACTGTCTGCTAAATACACAAAATGCTGTTAATGATTAACCAGGAAACATGAACTTCCTTGATAAATACAGAAAATGAAGGAGAAATCATTCAAAAACAGTATAAGAGAATTAGAAATGGGTGTTTTTTTTTTAAGAATACACATGTATTCTGCTGCTGAAGAAAAAAATAAAATATGAATATTTAAAGAAAACTTTGCAGTTTATGATTAATAATAACTCTCTTTGTGTCCTTACAAAGATCAGTAAATAAAACTGACCACAAAAGGAGCAAAAGTATCTGGACAGCAGGAAAATATAAAAATGTGTAGTTTTAGAATCTGCCCACAGCTGGCTAATTCAAATGATGTAAAATACTTTGTAAAGGTTAAGCTTACATTGTGACACAAAGATCCGGGGTCATCTCTACAGTTGCTTTAAAGTGACATCATTTAATAATTTCAAAATTAACAAATAGTAAATAAATTAGTAAAACATAAAAGAACTCCACAATATAGCTCAATAAAGATCAATTTTGAATTTTTCTCCAAAAATTTTCTATTTTAAACAGGTACTCTGCCTCTTATAAGCTTCTGGCTGAAGATCAGAGGACAGACCATCAGCAAAGATGGAATATTACTCTCTTTAAGGCAACATTAGGGCCCACTCTTGAACACACAACTTTCCTCTCTTTTTCCTTCACTGAAGAAAAACTAAGGTGATAACATGCAAAATCTTGATAACATGTTGATGAACTATACACACACAACTGAGGAAAGTAGGGCTCATGCAGATGCCGTAGTGGTGTGGTATCCACAGTGCCTTGCTCCCTGCACAAAGCTCCACACCAGCGCGCTGTACTCACGTGTTTTGCCGAGAACTCATCTATCTCCTGAAGTACTTTCTCCTGGCACTCTGGGTTGGTGGCTAGCAAGTATGTGGCGAAGGATAGCGTGCTAGTGGTGGTCTCGTACCCAGCAATCAGGAAGAGAAAAGCTTGGCCTGCTATCTCATCCTCTGTTAATGTCTTCTGAACCGTTTCAGATGGGGCTTTGGCAGCAAGAGGCACCTCGTTCTGTCTGGTAGTGGTAGCTGGACTGATCCTACCAAAACATCCGGCTGCAAGGGCATCAGCTGAGCTGCGGGAGTCGAGCATCCACTGGAGAAAATCTCTGCGCCTCTGCAGAGCACAGGATGAGAAGAAGCACAAATAACAGGTCACAGAGTGATTTTTTTTTCTCATGGGGGATAGAAACAGAGAGCCATTTCCTACTTATACCACCCACTCAGCTCGCACAGAACATATTTGCAGAGGATTGTTAATGACCCACTCCAAAAAGAGGTTTTTTCAACCTCAGGGTGTGACCTTCACACATGCCAGAAGTACTTTGACAACTCAATACATGGTCTCATGCACACCTTCCAAGCAGAGGTGGCAGAACTCCTGCTTAGCTCGTCCTTCCACTATTTTTGGCCCATCAGTTTGGAGGCACCATTCCCATTTGTTCAAATGGTCCAGAGTATGAAAAGTCACCTAGGTTTAGGTTGGCATCTACGATAATTTCTTTACCAACTTAGCGAGACAGGACTAGAAACCATTCTCAATAAACTAGCATTTTTTATGAGAAAGCACAGATGTAAACATTCTGATATAATTTGCAGAAATGTATCACCACTATAAGCACTCCTCCGCTAAAAAAGACTTGTTTGGGTGACTTGTCTTTGCAAAATGTCCACTGCATGATTGCACTGTTATGAAAACTGTTTTCTTGTGCACAAGTTTCTGACAGAAAAACTCTAATAAACAGACCTACGGACAAGAGTGAGTTGACTCCAAACTAGCCTGGACAGCAAGCTTGATTAGGCTTTGAAAAATAACACAAAAGGTTTGAATTGACTTTTTCGAGTGGGCATAATAGAATTGTGCTGAATCTAAGCCATAAGGCTATGTGATTGATTTTCAATTCCTCAAATACCAACAGAATATGTGATAGCTCAAGGACTTACAAGTGACTGCATTGCCAGAACATGACAACTTGTGCACTGGGATGGACAAAACAAGTGGCCAAGTCTTTCTTCAATAGGAAAAAAAAAACTAAAGCACTGTAAAACTGCATATATCAGTTCGGAAGAAATCATTTCAATGATTTCTGACATTTGATGATAGAGAGGAAGAAATGGGAAAATCAGAGAAAAGGACAGGCGAACACAATAAGAGTAAGGAAGGCATAACTAATTACAAATGTGAAAGGACGTAATCAGATATTTTTTTCCCCATATGACAGAGGAAAAGAGCAGTGAGACAAAAAAAGAGAAATACTTAGTCTTGTGCTTTTCTCTGCTGCCAACAAACTGTTCTGACTAGAAACAAGTAATTGCTACAAGCAGAACGGAGTGGTTATTTTGAGGTCTGAGAAATAGAAGGAATTACCACACTGCATCTTTAGCATCTCTCTCCCTCCACTCCACAGAAAATTTCATTTTGCACATATACGCTGTATGCCTGTACCCATGCCCACAGTGCATATTGTACCCTGCTATACCTGAGAGTTAATGTTCCAGAGAGCAGCCAGTGCTAGTCACTGCACTCTGAAAGAATCTGCAGACTGGCCAAACTGCTTGACCTGCAAGGCACAGGACAAGTACTTTTCCTCCCGAGAAGTGAAGGCACACAAAGCAGCGTTAAATACATCACGCACAACGAACAAGGTCCAGCTATCGAAATACTTCCCTTCGTCTAGATTTAGGCAGTTTCCAGATTCAAACTGGCCGTTCTACTCCAGTGTGATAGGATATTTCTGTTCTTTTACTTTCCTCTAGATTTTGGGAAACAAGACTTCATGCATGCTTGTGCTGTGCACAGCTAAAAGTTCCATTTAACATCTCCAGGAGGGGCTTTATTAACAAGCTGGGAGTCCACACGCTGTACAATAGAGAGTCCAGCCCTTAGGCATGGCCAACACTTCAGGTATTTTTCTGGTAAATGTATTTGGGTTATTATTATTATTTTTTAAATTAAAAAAAAAAAAAAATCCCCTGTGTGCATTAATGAGTGGATAAACTAGTCCAGTAAAAAAAATGAACTTCATGTGTAGAGATATTCCCTTTTATTCATATGACCAGTCATCATCACCTAAACCACCTTTACAACGGTATAATTACATTCATACTCACTGGAGTGGTACCACTGTAATATAATATTTTTCAAATGGTAAAACATTTGGAGAAGTTCTGCATTCATCCTTCTCTAGCTGAGAATTTTCTTGTAAATACATTCATTGCTCTCCAAGGATTTCCAGGCCCCAGTCATGAACTGTAAGCTGAGTCTGGCCTTGTATTTACACAATACATTCTCTGGAGACCCTAGATGTTTCTCCATCCTTAGACAAAACCAGGTCCCAGCCTTACTCAAAGCATTTGTTTATTGCCATCATAGCACAGTAATAATCATAATGACTAGTGAATGAAATTTCATTCACAAGAATTTTTGCTGAAAGCACACTTAATGATTGCTAACATAAGTGAATATTCCCAAGAATGTGCTCTGAAATGCCTCTGTGGCCATTTTGAGGAGCTCTTTTTATTACTCACATAATATATGTGGTTGGGATTTTGAAACCTTGTCTTGTTACAAAATCTGCTTATAAGGTCACCCTATAATCTAGAACAACTGGCTACCTTATCTGTGCTATGTTCACAAGTGAGCATAGGTTGCTAAGAACAACGGTTTCATAAACAATCCTTACAAAAACCACACTCATCTGTAAAAACTACTTGAGTGATAGTGGGGGGAAAGAAGCATAACATTTGAAAGACACTAGCTTTGTTCAAGATAATTTTACACCGTGCAAGGAGCTCTATTTTAGCAAAGATTCTCTTCCCTACGGTTCATTCTACTCCACTTTAAGCATCAGTATAGAATGTAACATAAAAAATAATCATCAACCCAAGCGAGAGAAAAGATTTCCGGGGTTATAACCAGTCATAATGAAGCATATTTTTCTTCCACACCATCAGGATAGAAAAATCACTCTGACTCAAATACCTAACAATGGCAATAGAAGCAAACACTAGCATAAAACCAAATATAATTGGATTGCTAAGTGCTGGAAATGAGGAAAAGGTATCTCATGAAAATTCACGGGGTTTTCTCTACTTAGGTTGACAGCAATAAAGTACAAAAAGAAAAAAAAGAATGCAATTCTTCAGTTTGACAACAGACCAGGTACTGACAGTGTCAATGCACAAAAACATTCTCTGGTCATCACATATGGCTGCTGGCTTCCTTTTTCCATTGGGGACATTTGTTTGATTTTCCTTACAAAAAGCAGAAGCCCATAATAGCCTCCATCCTGTCCTCTGACACTTGCATAGTTACGTTACAATGGCCTTAGAAACAAGTTCCTACTTCAAAAGAATGATATGCCAGTGAGACAGGCTCTAGTTTGCCCTGGTAAAACAGAGTTTATCATTAAGCCAATGAAAATTGAATGGAAAGATACTATTTGAAAAATTGTAATTTGAATGCAGTATGGGACAGAGTGCATGTCTAACTTGGTGGTGACACAGACACCCCCTTAGAAATACCTAATAGGACAAGCCCCACTTTCAACTTCCCTGAGACAGGCACCTTGCAATATATTTCCTGACACCAGTGTTCTGGGCCGTATCATTTCTCTCATTAGTCTCCTTAAGCATCACCTGGCCATGCAGAGAAATCACTCTCCACAGAACCGTAACGAGCTATGCGCTACATGCTGGAAGAATAGACGTGTGCTATACCAGGGAAGGCCAGTCTGGGAGTACCTATTGCCCCTCCTTACATCACGGCTTTTAAGTTTTGAAACTGTCAGAAGAAGAGAATGCTATCACCCACATGCATGGTGCATCATGATTCTTCTCACAGGAGACAAGGGTCTTGGGGGAAAGGGGAATGTCTGCAGCTCTTCCCATCCTAAACGAGAACTGCATTTTCATATCAGAGATTTTGACATACTGGCTGACCTTTTGGCAAATTCACCACTGATTTGGGGATCCAGGGGACTCTTGGGTTATATTTTGAATAGAGAGATTGAGACATGTGACTCTTCTGCAAGGTGAAGTGAGAAATTATTTAAGGAAAATTGCCAAACGTGTATCGGTTAGAACTTTTATTCCTCATGCTACAACTTCACCTGGATTTTCTGCAAAGTATGGTTAAATTTTGTACGACTCTGATAGTTCAGATCCCTGTATTGAGTTCAAAAGAGCTCAGAACTAGCAACTTACAGTAAGGAACCAAACTGGAAAACATAATTGCTTAGTATTCTGTAAAGCGCTTGCTGCGGTGCAAAAGTCATACAAACATGATGCTGTTTGTAACCACACACAGTAAGCTGTGCAGACCCTTCTAGCCTCTCTGAAATGCTCTGATGTCAGCTCAGAAAAGCAGAGGCTAAGCTTAAGAATCCTTGTCTAACTGATATAAAGCTCCCATCTCTCTGACATATTATTTTAGCTTCCTACAAGCTCATAAAAACACGGCTATATTAGTTTATATCAAGGTCACTTTTTGTAAGTTTGATTTAGCAACAATCTTTTTAGGTGGGGACCTTGTGTCATGCTGAAGTTATCAGTAAAGCACTACAGTAGCTACCCAGATCCTCCTGAAAAAGAAGCACAAAATGCTGTCCCACTAAAACTATCATTTTTCCAAACTGCTTTGAAAGGGTAACATTCAACCTCACCAGGAGGTTTCCTTTGATTTCTCAGAGAAATCACACACACACAAAAAAATACAGTCTCTGGAAATACACCCAGCCCCTAAACCTTTCAGAGAGATCTTCCTTTTGCCTTATGCTTGAACCCAGAAGCTGGAATTAACTGGGAAGCCAGAGCTGACAGCCTTGCAGGCTGAGGGCATCATGCTCTTGTGGATGATGATCGGCCCTGGAAGGACCCTGAGTCTGTTGAACTGCAGGGTCCAGCCCTCATTGGAGAATGGCTGGGAGGCTTTCAGTCTGGCAGAAAACAATCTTTTGTTTGCATTTGTTAACATCAGCTGGAGGATCCACTGCAATGTTTCTGTTGTAAATGAGCTGAGGGCAGGCATTTCTTACAAAGCAACACCACTTGCATTAAAAATCTGAGAAAATTTAAAGCAAAAAAAAGTATTCATTGAGTAGCCACTTGGAAAGTGGAACAGCCTTTGGCAGCCTGGTCTGATCTTAACATCTGAAACCCTGGACTGGGAAAGTTTTGTATAATTTTGGGCTTGTTCTGATATGTTTATATATCATCATCTCTAAACTCTTATGGGATTTTCTTGCTGTAGCTCACTTCAGTGAGTAAATAAAAGTACTCAATGACACCATATTTGATGTCACAAGCCACACCAATGCTTTTGCTTACTACTGGAGAGAAAGACGTGGTGTCCCTGAAGCAATGTCACAATAATGCGCTTTGAAATGTCCAGCAGTACCCAGAAGGGGCAGGTGCGTCAGCAAGCAATTGAAAGCACCTCAGCACGGAAAGTATAAAACACATCTCCTGCATGTGACCTATTTTTTTTTTAATAAAAAATAATAAAAAAGCAAGTGCATATTCAAGTATAACATAGATTTTCTTGACTGAGTTGGCTACTAAATCTACAGAACGGCCAATAAGAATTAGCAGTTAAAAAACTGACCACCGGAGAAGCCAGGATGCTTAGAGCTATGCTTCCTTTTTTGCCTTTAAAATACAATTATTGCTTCTCCATCTGTAAAATTGGTACAACACGTATCAAATCTTATAAAATCCCATGAGGAAAAGCTAATGATGATCTCAGAAACCCCTTTAAGACCTAGGATGAAAACAGATTTACAGACTCAAAGAGTTTAAGGCAGAAAGCACCATCACATCAGGGAAAGAGCCCTGGAAGGAGCTCAGCAAGTTAGCTACTCCATCCCCTCACCACAAGGCAGGATCAGCCAAAGCAGCCCTGACAGCTGTTTGTCTAACCTGCTGTTAAAATCCCAGCCAAGCTCCAGATTCCCACAACCTCCCCAGGCTTTCTGCCCCAGCACTGACCCATTTTTGTCACTGGAGAGTTTTCCCCTCCTTCAGCGAGTCACTGCATACACTGCAGTGCACCTCTAGTGCCTAGAGCTCCACAGCTTGTACCTACATGCGTCTATATGTTTAAGATGCATTACTTCAGTAGGTCTCTAATAAAGCACGCTGATAGCAAAAATACATACTGCTGAAAAATACAAAGCCGTTTTTGCCTGGTAGTAACTCAGTTAAAGAGCTAAGGGAGAAGAACATACAGGTGCTGCTGATTATTTCCTCAGGGATTTTGCACAAGAAGGAACTTCTGGTCCAAAAAGATCAAAATATCCTCTTTGGCTCTGATTACACAAGCTGAGCTTTGAGGCAATGGAACAAACCCCAGTGCTCGAGCCTCTGCAGCCACATTTGGACTTTGGGCACACAGAGAATTTCTCAGCTAGTTTGCATCTTCATTCTGTAAACTTCATGCTCTGACTTTCTGACCTCCAAAAAGCAAGGTTAAGTTAAGAGTGTTAGTAATCTACAGAGGCACAGGCAAGCCTAATTTGAGCTGAAATCAAAGTGTGGGGGATTTCTTAGAAACAAGACTTTGTTAGGGACCCATCTCCCTTCATCTTGAAAGACAACAGAAGCCTTCTCACGATATCCCCACATAATCCAGGGATGAAAATAAATTTGAAATTCAGTTCTATTCAGCTTCAGTTAGCGAAGAGAGAGCAAAGAACTACTCTTAGTTGAGAACATAGGTCCTTATGGCTCATGTGGAAGGGGGCTATTTTTGATCTTAAATGTGTGGACATCTTGCGGATCCCAGCTGGAGGCCTGACTTGGCTGAAGTCAGATATGGGATGAAGAGAAATTACAATTATGAACACTGTATGCAGTCACTCATATGTTTCCCCTACCACCATAGAGTTATGCCAGAGTTTTAAAGCATAACTTCAACTTCAAACGTCAGCCAGATAGCATATGTTTCTGATTTTTATTTTTATTTTTTAAATTTTCTTCACTGCCTGTCACCTTACGTTGCTGACACATGTTTTTAGCCACAATTCCCTCCTTCCTCGAAGTGATACCCAAACATAGGGTCTTGGCAAGGCCAGAAACAGCCAACTGTGCAGTTGTGGTACATGGGATCAACCTGGGGAGCACACAGTGGCACCTTAGAAAACCAATGATACTGACAGAGGAGACAACACATAGCCAATATTATACCACAGACCTTCTCAGGAATGAGTAAGGCATACAAGGTAATTCAGGGCAAAGTTTCTAACATCTTTCCTGCTAGCTACACGCACACAAAAACAGCAGAAATGGTTCTTAGCAAGAAGATGGTTTATTTGATCTTCCATAAATCTGTCATTCCGAACATACTTTGACAATATATGGGTAGTGGTGATGGTGAGTAACATGAAGGAGAGAAGATAGGGTGTGTACCTATTTCATTCTTTCACTAATTATGTGGCTGTACAGAGAAACCTGTGGCTTGCCTAGAAAGCTAGAAATCCTTCAAACTTCCAGGTTGTTCTGTGTAAATCCAAGAGACTGCTTGCAACCTGCTCCTTTGGCAAACAGCAGAAAGCACCCCTAACGAACTGCCTGCTGTCTGTGACTTTGAGGGGGGTTCCTTTCAATACCAGGCTAGGCAGAATGAGCTGAGTGTCTAAGAGAAGCAGTAACTTTCTGCATGAAACTCAGTGTCACGGCAAACAAGTGCCCTGCACTCCACGGCAGCTGCTTGGCAACTCTGCAGCACTGGGTTGGCAGTTCAAGTGCAGAGCCCCGTGCGGCGGCAGAACCACCGCAGCTCCTCTGCAGCATGCATGGGTGGGGAAGGCTCAGCAAACAGCCCCAAATGCAATGGCTAGAGGCTCACCCAGCTTCCCAATCCCTGCACCACAGTGAGCGAAACACACTAGTAGCTAATGAGAGTGGACTGGAAGCTCCTTATTCTGTATTTGCAAAACATTCAGCACAACAAGGCTCTGATAATGGCTCCTGGCATTATCAGTAAACACTGGATATGTGCGTGCAGTAGCACATATTTTGCTGCCTGGTGGTGGAGGAGTGAGCTTATCAGAACACACAGTGAGCAAATGCAGCGAGAGCAGAAGTAACTGCGAAGGAGAACTGCTTGGGCCAAGTGCCCCCCATGCACCCCAGTGTGTGCAACTAGCACCCACTCCCAAGTCAGCACAGAGCTGGTCACCTTGCTGCACACTGCACGCACGCACCCTCTCCAAGAGATTATCTGGCCTCCTAGTGAACCATCCAACACTCCTTCCCTCCTCTGTTTGCAGGAAGAAGGGAGGATGCAGGAAGGGAGTGTTTTAGGATAAGTGTCTGACGTTCAGCAGCTGGACCCTCTACTGACTCAAACTGCAGACTAAAGGCTGCTGTTGCCGGCAGCCCTCTGCCCCCCCACCCCCATTTTATTTATTTTTTTTTAATTTTACACAGATTATAATTGTATTTACTTAAATTTAATTTCTGATTAATAATCAGTTCTGGTTTTAGCAGTTGCCTGACATTTACAGATAACGCATAGAGATCTCATTATGGCTTCTTCATTCTTCATTCTTCCTGCCCTGTATGCTCTCTTCAATGTGCTTGCAAAGCCCCACCACTCACTTTGAAGAGCCACCAAGATGTCTGGTGGCTTTATTGTTCACATCCTGTCTTCTCCCATCTCTTCCCACAAATTGTTCAAGATTCTCCCTTTCTGCACCACATTACATATATATTGCATACATTTTGCAGGAAGCAACACCTCATTATTCTGTTTTGGAAGGGCATTGAGTAATTCTGGGCACCAGAGAAACCTCATTATTTTTTAACTAAGCTAATTATAACTGTTAGAGTGATATAAACGATTTGTGCTGTTATGAAAAGGCACAATGTTATTTGTAGTCTTTATTAACAATCTGAAAAAAACAAAACAAACAAAAAAAAAAAACCAAAAAAAAAACTTGCCTTTACTGTAGCTTTTTGGAGCAACTGCTCTCCGTTGCTGGTGGGCAATCCCACTGCTGGTTTATCCATTCACAATCACACCTGCACTCTACAGTAGGATTTATACCAGATCTTTGGCTGTATTAAATTGGCTTTTACCAATAGTACGTTAATCTCTTCTACATGTGGCTTCCCACTCCTGCGTATGAAGGGGTACTGATTTCCAACGCAGTGGGTGAAAGCAGCATTGGGAAGGAAAGGATTATTTTCAGCTGCCTGGTGACTAATAACAAATTGTATTATCCTCTGCAGTTTCATGGATGCTCGGTTCAGTTATGAGCTTTATCCAATAGATGGCTCCTTGGTAGCAGGAAGCATTCTCCCCCTGCTCTCCTTCCCTTCAGAGTTTCAGTTTGACTTTCTAATATTTGCACACCCATTATCTTGCAAATATAGGCATTTTGCGCACACTGAAAAACACAGAAGAAGCATGTGTGCATGAATGAAAGAACAAAAGAAAAATTAGATGGCATTTTACATATTTTCATGCCACTTTGTCCTCTGCCAGTACAGAGATGTGTGGAAAATAACAGTCAGGCAGCACTTTGGTCTGGAATGCTTCCTAAAGTCACACACTAAAAGGAAAATACAAATTCAGAAACACATGAATATTAACAGTATGCCAGAATACCAGCTGTCTTTCTCCCTGAAAACATGAGGACATCTCCCACATCTTACCGATCCCTGACTGAGCAATACTTAAGCAACTTACAGGCATCATTACTCCTCTGTCAATGAAAGATTTTTCACAAGAAAAAAAAAATCCTATGTGTAATTATTGATATAATGAACCAGGAGAGCTCTGTGTAATTGGCAAAATGACATAGGGTGCAAGTTAATAGCGTTATGAGTAACGCTGCCATTTCTGAGATAGGGAAAGTGAACAGGCTTTTGTTGTTTTCCAGACAAGAAAAAAACAAACAAACCCTGAGACATTAATTACATTCAGACAAATCATGTTTATCCCAGGTATGTAACTGTGACTTTCCTCAATTATAAGAACAGTTTCTAGTCTTTTCTGTTCTGAGATCTATCTCCCATCTCACAAAAATCTGGTCAAACACCTGCCAGTGACCCCAGTTTGCGTATCACGACCCTCTGGTCAGACCACACAAGTGAAAAATGAAAACAGAACACCCACAATAAATAATAAATCTTGTAGAAGCCAGACCATGACTATTTAAACCCCTACAGATTAAATCCCTACACTTCAATGGGGCATAACTATAAGCCCACTACACCCGCTGTTAGCATCTAAAATAATAGCATTCCTAATAATAACATTTATGTTTGAACTATTAAGTTGCTTTGAAAAATGGTGAAAAGGCATCAGTTTAGTATAAACATATGTATAAATATACACATAAATATAAATCTTACGGATCCTAACATTAGCACAAATACAACCATAATAATAACTGTCGAGGAAAAAAATAGATGTTTTGGCCTTGTTCAAAGCTCAGCACACAATCACTGTTTACATTTCAATGCTCCAAAAGAACTTGCCAAATGCTGTACCTCAAACCAGCTTTTTGCCATCTAAAAATTGGAAAATTTGTACCAACCTACACAGCTTACTTCAAAGCAGGCTCATGGGCTGTGACAGTATTTCTCCCCTGTATTGTGAATAGACACCCTAAAGAGTTCTCCAGGCTCAGGAGCAGAAAACCAGGCTGTGCAAGGCTAGCCCTGCACTCTGGGGACCCCTCAGTTGGCACAGGGGCCTTCTGAGTGCTCAGACTTTGTAACGGCACTCAGCAGCTGTGGCATTGCTCTACATAATGCAAGGAGCAGATTTAACCCTTGGCCAGTCCCTATACTGGTGAAACAGAAGAAAGGTCCACCTTTCCTCCTTTCTCTCCCTTGGGATGCTGCAGCCGGCAGAACCTACCCCAACACCAAGCCAAGCCTGCAGACTTGACCCTCCTCCTCTTTTTAAAGGGTCAGGTTACAAACACACAAAACCAGAGTTCGCAGCTGACATACTGACAACACTTTTCACTCTGGAGCAGTTTAAAACAGGCAGCAATGATATTCATTAAGCTGTTAATAATGGATTGTGGCACAAAGCAATTTATCAAGTTTCCATTGTAATTAAAATCACAGAATATTTGGGCACTTGCAATGCACCTAGCTCTCCCTGCTTCTGAAGCTTTACATTTTAATGTGAATTATGGTTTCCTCTCCCAAGAGACCTGCTAAAAAGCCCATTTTAATTGGTATGTTTTTAATTGAGATTACATTATTAAAAAGTGTATGTTTCTGATGGTGAGAGAAAGGAGGTGCTCAGCTCTCCTCTAGTTTCTGTCTCTCCTAGATGTAGCTTGCTTTTCTCAGCTGGAGGAAAAAGGAAGGGTAGTCACTCCGAAGGAAGTGAAGAAAGCCCTGCACAGCCAGAGGGTACAAAGGCAGGACAAGGATGACACTGACTTCCGCAGTGCAGGATTTTGCAGGCAGATTTTCAGGGAGTGAGAGGAATTGTCGCAATCATTCAACATGCTCTTTAGCAAAAGGCAGAATGGGGAATGCCATGCAGAAATTCCTGCCTCATAGTCAGCTGACATTGAGGGCACATTTCAGAAAGCCTTTCCTTAAGGCTTCCAGAGACAGAGAATCTGTCATTTCCCATAATAAGTGTCTCAAATGTTAAATTACCCTCAAAATCCAGAGATGGTCATGAGAAGCTGGGGTATACCAAAGGCCTTCAAACCCTGCTGGCTCCAGTAGGATAAGGAAAGAGAGGCATGGTGGCTACAAGAGAATGGCCCCACTGAATAATTTTGGCTACTTTTGTGTATTGAGGTGGCCACCAGGTTCAAAAGAAAAGCAACTTCAAGTACTTGGCATCAAAATGCTGACCACATACATGGTTCACCAGTTGGCAAGAAGGGCTGTCAGTATCTCTTATAGTAGGAGTATGGATCCACTAAGGTAAGCAGACAGAAGAGAAAAGGGAGAAGTATCAAAGAAGTGCAAAGCAGATACCAGCAGTTGAGACAGATCGAGGGAAAAACCTCCAGAGATCAAAACATATCAACAAATGGACAAGACAGATGAACCAGAAGGAAATATGGAATAGCTTTTTCATAAGTGCTTCAGAAAAGG
The DNA here is from genome assembly GCA_013399715.1 of Alectura lathami. NCBI lineage: Eukaryota > Metazoa > Chordata > Aves > Galliformes > Megapodiidae > Alectura > Alectura lathami. Next base: position 405,590 of record VXAV01011462.1, read on the forward strand.
TCATGCTGTATTGCAAAAAGAACACAATGCATGGGGCTGAGAGGTTACTATAGCCAAATAGACACACAGAGAGACTAACAGAGAAATACTTCAAGATCAGCCCAGGAATACTGGAAGTGCTGCAACTCCTCTTGTACTTCTGGGAGTCAGGGAGGAAGGAAGGTGAACCAGTAACAGATAGAAGAAAAAAAAAACAAAATATGAAAGACAAAATTGAAAATGATTAAATGAACAAAGAAAGAGAAAACTGTTACTGCAGTTAAGTCAGTAAATCTATGATTTTTTTTCTAAATTAAGAATTTTGATGCTGCTCTCTAGTTACAGAAAAAAAGTCTGCTTGTAGAGGTAAACACACTATTGCTCTTAAAAGCAAGGCAAAATACATACATAAAACTCCCAGTCCCAGTCAGTAGATCCTTTGCAGGCTTAGATCAAGAGTAAGGTTAAGAAAAAAAGATATATATATATTTTTTTTAATGGTTATGCAAATGAAGATTAGAGGTTATATTCCAACTTGGCACTAAAGGTCACCACCCTGCTATTCAGGAAATTAATCTCCAGACGATTTTGTTCTATGACAAGATTCCCTTTGTTTGTTGCTTGAAAACCCCACACCCTGGATGAAGACCAGATCACAGATTAAGCAGGAAAAAGGAAGGGCTTTCAGTGACCTAAAGCAGGCTTTTCTGAGAAACATTGGAGGGACTGACCACAAAAGTAATATTGAGAAAAGAGGAGGAACTAAGAGAGAACAAAGTTAGAAAAGAAAGCAAATGGGCACAGCTTCAGTGTGAGGATTTTTCCTTCCAGCCAAAGAGACAAATACTAACACTATACCATGAAGGGAAACAAATGAAAGGAAATAAGAAAAGATATGTTGGAGAAGATTTACGTTATGCTGAGGAAATCACAAAGGGAAGCAATGCTTCTGATCCTACAGGAAAACAACCCTAAAAGACACATGTAACTGTGCTTAGGCTGGATAATCTGAGAACATAAAACAGAAGGGCCAGATGACTTACTGATTTGGCATGTATCAATATATACATGACTACACACAGCCTGCCCTGAGTGCTAGGAGGGAAAGGCAGCTGGAGATGCTCTGCTCCCTTCCCAGAAGGAAGAGTGCCATGCACACAGTGAAGTCTCACTGGGTATGTGCAACTCCTGTGACTCAGTTCCTCACAACATTTCCCCAAAGACACACAATGAGCTGACAGGTTGCAACAGCCTTGATCCAATTATTTTCTCTGACTGAAGGATCAGGAGAGGTTCTAACTAACCAGGTGACAAACTTTATGTCTAAGGTCATGAAACAGCAGTATTTAGTACTAGGTATAAAAAGTATTAAAACCTATGCCACATCCTCCTCAAACAGATGGCCTTTCAGAAAGATTTAATCAGACATTGAAATGCATGCTGCGAATACTCATTACTAGCACAGGATCAGGCTGGGACAAGTGGCCAGCACTGACGTTACTGCCCACAGGGAATTACTGCAGGCATAAACAGAATTTTCAGTGTTTCAGCTTCTCTCTGGCTGACAAGTACAGGGTCCCTGTGCTAGCACAGGGGAAGCCTGGGAGGGCAAAGCAAACAATTTGTGAAGGGGTGGGCCAAGGCTAGCTTACAGGGGAGAAGCAGAGACCCAGGCCCTTACAAGGAACAGCCACCT
>VXAV01011462.1:418686-469047 GCA_013399715.1 Alectura lathami
AAAAAAATAATTAAAAGCAAAAAAAAAAAAAAAAAAAAAACCCTAATACAAAAAAAGCAAGAAAGTGATGGAATGGAGAGATTTGATACTAGATCAATTCCTGTATTTGTACATTATTGGCAGAAAGTAGAGAGTAGACTGGACAGGGACGGGTGCAGCTTTCCTTTCTGTTTCCAGCTGCTAGAACTTCATTAAACAACAGCTAGAAATACATTAGAATCTCTCCTAAAATTACTTTTCAAGCATGCAATAGCTCCCCCCAGGAAGAAAAAGTATCAATCAGACACATTCACTCTTCTATAATCTCCATTTATAAAAGCAAGAGAAAAAAAATCTTCTGTTATACCTGCAGCAGATGAATATTTAGAATAATTGTGCTATTGACTGTTTTTTTAATCTGCTGCTAGTTTCTGGTGTGTTGAACGTACCTCTGTATATCAAAAGCTCTGCCAGAATCTGCATAGACTTTCAAGTTACTCAGCAGGACATCACAGGCCTCGTTTATTAGTGGTGTCATCTAGAAAGGAACACATTCTATTATGAAAATTGTTTAAATGTAAAAAATAAAAATAATTAAAAAATCAATTATTCTAAGTTAGTCTTCTTGAGTAGATGACATGGAGCTTTCAGGATGCTCTGCAGGTGTGGTCAGGAACTTTTGCACAGGTAAGATGAAATGCCGGGATTTCATCCTGTTAAAAGTAATCCTACACATTATGGGGAAGCCGTTCTCCAGCTTGGGGTTTAACTCAAGAGGACCTGTTGCTTATCCTTTGATTCTTGTCCACCTCCACATACACAGCAAGCGATCTTGCAAAGACATTCCTCTCTTTTTTTTTCTTTTCTAAATTATTCCCTGTCCCATCTGATGATCTATCATGATCCATACTTACAGTACACTACATTTAGGCAACATGCACTCCAGAGCAGCATGAATAATGCCTTCTGTGGTTCAAAAGCCTTAAAAAGGTATCAGCACCAGAGGCCCAGCATTCCCATTCCACTGTCCCTTAGTCTGAGGGATTTAAGGCATACACTGGGAAAGCAGCATGCATCGCACTACAGTTTGCTGCGGGAAAAGTGCAGCTATTACCTGAGGAGAGGGTTGCCTGGAGTGGCAACTGCCATTAAGTGGACACAGCTAGCAGTTCTTTCCAGTCACTGACACATGATGGTGAGGTACACCTACCCACAGGCTGGCTATAGACAACAGTGAAATATTCTGTTCTTTAGTGCTTTGGAAACCAGACACAGACAACAATCGAGACCTCCTTAAAGTCACCCTGTATCTTTGCATATGAAAGGTGTCAGACACTTGCCTTGATTACACCTTCAAGAAGGGCAGAGGAAAGGCTCACTACTACTTTGAGACAGGGCATAGCATCAATCCAGCCTTTACCCTAAGGACACGATCTGCTCTGACTCTTTCTCCATGGAGACTGCTGAGAGATCCTCCTACAATTTAATACCCCAGTCTTGCCTCAACAATTAGCAGACATATGCACAGCAAACCATCTTTCCTTCTCGAGCAGCCTCCTTCAACATACGGATGTCAACAAACATAAGAACAGACTTGTCCTACTACTCTGACATTCCTGTTACCAAAAAAGACTTACTGCAGCCTCCTAGCACACTCTGAAAGCTATGCAGGCTGCCCAGCCAAGTCCATTTTGCTTGGCACTTCTACCTCTGTGAAACTGGCATAACACTTTGTGCGCAGGCACACTGCCATCCCAACACATGGGCAAGACTATATGCAGTCAAAAGGCCAACGTGGGAGCATCCAATGTGTTTTCTGAATTCAGAAGTCTGAGTTAAGAATGCGTTAGCTGCTCTTGAAGTCCCATACCTATACAGGGCAGAGCAGGTTGCCGCTGTTTCAGTTCAAAGTTGGGTTGATTTGGGCTGTGCAACAAGAGTCTCACAAAACTATTATGAAGGCAGATTAGTATTCTGTAAAAGCTGCTGGTATGTGTCTGGGAGGTGTGCACCATGTTATGTGGCAGTTTTCTGCCCCTTTTGGCTTTCTAAAGAAGGTGCCCTGCAGTGAGTTTCTTCTCAAATGGTTCGACAAAATTAACACATTTCTGTTCAACACATTGAGGCAAGGTGAAATGCTTTAAAATCTCTGGGTCCAGCTCTTCCAACGAAGTCAGTCAGTCAAGGAGAACAAAATGAAAATCCATATTTTAACAGGTATGATGTTTTCCAAACAGATGGCGATCATTTCAGATTTTCCTTTTATTGCCTTATTTTCTCTTTTATTCTTCAGCACATCACCAGACTTGAAACCACCCAGCTGGCTGCTGCTGCTTTCCAACAGCTGGCAGAGATGGCAGGGGCATGTAAGCCTGGCCAAGGCATCTCCCAGCACCTCTGAACTTTCCACATTCCAGCAGCCTTTCAAAATAGAGTTGCAATTCATTTCAAGCTATATTTTTATTAGCAAATCTAACCAGGAAAATAGGAAGGGGAGCACATGGATTTGATTTATTGTTAGAATTATAGGACAGAGTCATATCAAGGAGACAATTATTTGCATATGAAAGCTACGGGGGATATCTACTTAGGAATCCTGGGTTTGGGTTTTTATTCTCCTGAGGGACATAAATTACTCCAAGATTGCTAACTACAAAGACCACAGATTGAAACATTCTCAAGTCCCTTAATACTTTAAACTCTTTGTTCAATCATCAAGAAAAATAAAATAGCGTTGAGGGAGGTGAACTGCACCAAACTTTGAAAATAGGCACAGTAACAGACATGCTGAGCTGCACTGCATTGGGTATCACTAACTTCCTATATGTTATCATTTGCCAGTCAGAACACAAAAGCTGCATATCCTGCCTGAGATTCAGTTCTTGGTGGGTCGGTTCTGTGTTCAGATTGGCTGAGAGTAACAGAAAGAAGAAAAATCTAAACAATATGGTCCCTGTAAATATTTGATCTGCCAGTTATCTAATAGCAAGAGTAGCCCAGAGTCCAAATTTTTTTTTTTTTTTTTTTTNGTTAGGGTTTTCTTGATGCCAGGGGCTTTGCTGTATAAATCCTGCCAATATGCTATTTGGCACATAACAATAATTAGTTTCCTATTCCGAGTATGCACAGTGCATAGGGATGTTTGCTGTTCAAAAGCATAAGAGTCACGTTCCTCTAGTTAGATGTGGTCCTCAGTATTTACTATTATCATTCCCCTTATTATTAGCACCCAAACTATAAGGTAGAAGCCTGGATTGCACTCAGTGCAGACAGACATACTGGAGACTTTACTGTTCACGTGTAATACAGTGAGGTGATGGCAGGCCTCTTGTCCCACAAATGAGATGAAATACAAGGGAAGGAGGAAAAGAAGACGCACTCCCATCACAAGAATCTCTTCTGTTCCAGATTTCAAGTCACTGACTAAACCCAAGAAAAGACGAGAGGTGTACTTCCATCACCACACAGGGAAGCTCTGCTATTCACGGGCACAACTCACCAAAGAGAGAAACTCAGCCAGACACTGACTTGAGGCTCAAGGATACACACATTTCGCATATCAGCTCCTAAGTCAGTGATTTGCCTCATCTAAGGTGAATGCACTTGCTTTGCTTAATAGCAACAGCAGTTCCCAGAGACCCTTCCAAAATGCCTCTGACCACTGTCTGAGAGTAAAGTAAGAGAAAATCAAGGAAATCTCTGTGGCTGTGCTGTCAGATCCTATGTCCTCGTGTGATCTGGAAGATCTACACGACTGAGAGTGACACTAGAGGATTTTCTTTCGCTGTTCTGTTCTGTTACCACAAGTTCTGGTTTGTGTCTGCCTTCATTTGAAAGAAAATGCCTTAACGCAAACTCCACTTCACAGGTTATTTAGGACAATGTTATATTATGCTGCTCTCTTTTCTTTAATTTTAGTATTCTGTTTTGTTTTAATGGTTAGTTAATGGAGGAGAGGATTCCCAGCATACTGATAGGAGATGACAAGAGTACTGCAGCACCATCAGAATAAATAAAAATCAATAGGTTTTCTGCTGGTGTTGGCTGTAAAAGAGAGCAAAGCTATTTATCAAGTCTGACAAGGGGTCCAGAACTGCAGGATCATCACAGGCACCACAGCAAAAAGGAGAAACTAAATAAGAAATACTAAATGGGAATCAAGATCAGTACAGTAAGATCACTAACATATCAGCATATTTCAGTACATAATAGCTGAGGAGAGCATGACAGGAACACAAGGAATTGCATCTTTTACATAAGGACCTCCAGCTATATTACTTCACCAATTCCTAACGCGTTATACCTTGGATCACCTTTCATTGGTTGGTAATATTCCCATTTAACAAATGAAAGATGCTTCATGTACTGAGAATTTAAGTAGCTTCTACCAGATGTCACAAAGGCATGTCAGTGGCAGAGCTGGAAGTGAAATGTCTTGGTTTCCCAGCTTCCTCTCTCTCTTTCCTCATTCTCAGGGGTCCCATAGAAATGGCACATGGGGCCTATTCAGGGGTTGCACTATGAAGAGCTTAATATCAGATCTGCTACCAACCCCCATGGCATCTCGTGTGGGATGAGACTACTAAATCTTACTGTAGGATCAAATCTAAAAGTCCTTTGACTTATGCTATGCTCACCATTAACAGCAGTCGAATTTAGTGACACCTGGAGCCAAACCTTCCTTCAGCTGGAGTGGCCTGCTTTATTAATAATTGCATACTCCTTTGAAAAAGAATATTAGAAAGGGAGAACACACAGAGTATGGAATTCCATAAAAATATCAGTGAAGCAGAGCACAACTTTTAAAGTGAGAAATTGAGGGTACAGAGAGCAAAAGCAAAAGATGTTACAAAATTCTTGAAAAACGTTAAGAAATCAATTCTCTGCATGTAAGCAGCAACCATTGCACTGCTTCCCAACAGCTCTATAACCTCTGGTTACAATTAATTGCTCATAACATTGCAGATTTCTGGGATCAAATTTTCCTCATTTGGTGACCAGTTCTTGGAGGCTTTTGCTAAACCGAGGTGAGATTTCTCATGCTTAGTGAACTTCTCAGTGACACTACGCCAATACTGTGGAGAGAGAAGGGCAAAGTACACCACTGTTCCCAGCCACAGCAGCTTTGTGGGGCATTACGGGTCAAACTTTTGCAAAATATATTATCTCTGCCTTGGGTTTTGTCCCATAGCAACCAGCTTGAAGATCAGCTTCCTGTTACTGCTAGTACTGAAGCTGTCTTTTAGCAGCACAGTAGATTCTTGTGTTTCTGAACTGGAGATATCAGGAGCCTATACCAACTCTGGCTCTCTGCACATCTGTCTGAAGGGATTGCTATGGGGAGCACAAAGCGTTGTTAACATCTATAGCTCTGTCACAGGCTAATAGCTCCCAGTTCTCTCAGAATGTCCAGACAGACAAGTCCATGTTCGGAGCAGAGTTAGGGGTCGCGGCACTCAGGGGAACCACACTCCAGAGCCACTCTGAAGTTATCTGGTCTCCCCAGTGGTGCTGGAGCATTTGCACTGGGGAACAAAGGCAAGCTAGACATCCAGGGTGAACAGATAGGAAGATTGTGGTGGGGTTTTTTTTGGAAGTTCAGATCTCTGTGGCAAAGGAATCAGTGTCCTAGGAGAAGAAACGAGGTATGTGTCTAGCAGTATTCATAAATAAGTATCAGATAAATCCAGGTTCTTATGCAATAAATTCATAACAAAACTAACTCATTTATAATTCCTTCAGGTTAGAGAGCAAGAGTTTATTATTAACAGGATGCCTTCTACATAACCCTGAATACTCTCTAATATGGCCAATATTAGAACACAGCATTTCTATTTTCATGATGCCGTAGAAGTTCCAATAGAGTACTAAAAATGGGAGAGTTAAAAAGCGGGATCAGTTAATGAGCACGGATTTCCTTTGAGAAGTGTTGGTATGGCTTCTAAATGAAACAAGAGAAGCATATGAGTGAACAGTTATGTTACATTAACTTCAAATCCAAGGACTATCCATCTATTTGAGTTGAAAGCGAAATGCAAGGCTGAGATAGATGTACATCCATTCAAAAGATGTTCTTAAGCTAGCATGGACTTACTGCCAGCATTTCTCCGAGCAGGAATGGATGATCTTCTGGTGAAGAAATGAGTCAGGGAAACAAAACTGAGACCCTTCCCTCTCTGTGTTTTCTCACTTTCTGTAGGCTGCGAGGAGAAAATTCCCATTTTCGGATAACTTAGAGCCTACACCCCTTATGCAGTGTTTGGAAGAGGCAGCACAGGGAAAGCTGACCATCAAGCTAAAAGTAAAGATTGCAAATTTCACAGGAGTACTGGGTACAGGGTGCTAGCTGCCCCTCCATTTTACCTTCTACCGGCACGTCCTCCAGCACTGCAACACCACTAAGTACTGTGAAGTGAGTGACGTGACTTCTCCCACCACGGTTTCACTGAGTCAAACCCTGCAAACCTGCATCTGCCTGGCCCCAAAGCAGGACACACAGGACCTTGATCTGCTCGCCCTCACCCTCGCTCTGCCAGTGTCGGCAGAGGTAGCTCTGTGCAAACCAAGGGGAGCGCAGTGTTATCTTTTGTCAGTTCACCAGCAAAGACCCAAAGCCGGGAGCTGTGCTTTGCCGATGACCTGCAGTAAGGCAGATTAATTTCAGCTCGGAAAATGCAAAACTCTCCTCTCCCACCACACCATTAGCAACTAATCGCTTGAATATTTAAAAATCCTCGCGTCCATAAAATTCCGTGATGGAGCCGGTGACAGAGTAAATGTCGAGGCGCATAACCAATGATATTGTCAGTTGTGATTAATCAGCATCTCCAGCAGGCTTGCGGCCAATTAGAATTTACCATAATAAGGAGGTGACAGCCGGTGTTGCTAAGCGACCACTGTCTATAGAGCCGAAAGAGCCAGACACATTTAGATGTTACTGTGGATTTCGACAGCGGCATGTCAAAACAACACAGGCGTCTGCCCAGTGGAAAATTTTACAACCGAGGACTGGGCACTGGATTGAGGCATGCTTCCCGTTCAGAACAAAATACATAAAGGAAGAGGTGGTGGTTTGTTTGTTGTTTTTTTTTTGTTTTTTCCCTCAAAAGAAGACTTTAAGCAGTCAATCATTTATCTGCATTTAATTAAGAGATATCGTGTCACTGGAATAGAACTTTGTTACTGGGTAATGGGTTCCCATGGCTAAGTAAAATGCTGAGACATTTATAGGAAATTAGCATCAGGTCAGCGCAGAGACATTTATTTTCAGTCAGAGGTATTTATCTGGCAATGACATTCTGTTCCAGTGACTTATTTTATTATATGAAAGGATTAAAGAATAAAAAAGGAGGGGGAAGGAAATGGAGAAATGAAAATAGACTGACAGCAGTTCCCTTGTTAATGTGGGAGCTGCTGACTCTGCAAATTATGAAAAGCTATGCTCCAGTTGGGAGCAATAACCTTTTCTGTACTCTAGCTCATTCCTAAAAGTGTTGGGATAAAGCTCTTTTTTTTTTTTTTTTAACTTACTTATACTTTTGTGGGATAACTGTCTTATATAGAGAAAGACAGAGGATCGCTTCTCCAGATGAGCTATTTTGACTTGCACCAGTCTATAACCTGGACCACACTGTACACACTCTCTACTGTACATACTATTAAGATCTAAATAAACCGACTAACTAGTAGATTTTTAACCTAACCTATAGAGGTTAACATATGGAGCCATACAAGTAGTTGCTCCCAAAAAAGAAAACAACTATGTCTTCTAAATTAGGAAAGCAACGTTGCCTAAGCCTTACCTCTTTCAGGTTGGCATCACTGAAGGCTGGGGTCAGCAGGCTCCGGACATACTTCCATCTCTCATCACGAAGACAAAGGATGCTGTCAAGCATTGGCTTGGAAATCAAATTCGGCTTCTAAGTAAAAAGAAAACATGATTCTGTTTTAACATAAATGCAAGGAAAGCTAATGAAGGCTCTGGAATTTGGTAAGATTGGTCATGAATGGCACTGCATTGCTGACCCATGATGAGAGGGGTTCAAGTCAGTCCCAAACACCAAGCTAAACATGGATGAGGCTACAGAATATTTCCCTCGTGCTGCCTGCATTTCTTCTTGGGCTTGTAAAAGCCCTGGGTCAGTCCACCAGCTCCTTACTCAGAGTGTTCTGGTTCTGTTGCTTCTGATGCTCTTCTGTGATTGCCAGCTCTCCTTTGCTGAACCCTGATTTCTTTCCTCTCTTTCTAAGGTGACTAGCAAGAGGACCTGTCAACACTCCTTCTCTGTGTGACATGAGTGCCAACATACCGCATGCGGGTGTTGGTGGGGGACAAGATTTCTGGTGACAGCTGGTGTGTCAGACTGTTACATGCATTTTCAAAGTCTTCAGAAAATATGTTGATTAGAATGCAAGTTCCAGTCCTTACTTTGTCTGTAAGGAACTCTCACAGAGTTTTGTCCAACTAAGGTGTTCTGGTTTGGGATTTTTACAGCTTCAGAAATCGGTCAAAATTATTAGTAGCTTAAAGCATTACCCCTTTAAATTCTGTACCAAGATTTGCTAAATTATAAGAAATCCTTTTCCATAGAACAATGATATTCACCAAGGACTAAAAGGACTTTTTTTTTTTTTAAAGTACGTCAGTAAACAACATAATTACGTCTAGAACAGGCCTCAGGAAATGTCCAGCCTCATTGCAAAATCTACAAAATCTTACATTGTTGCCAGAGGTGATTTTCCTAATTGTTCTTGAAGGCATCCATAAATCGAGATTCAATTACCTCCCCAGGCAAACTATTCCAATACTCTTACCATGGGAGCACTGGCTCTCTCACTATGTGGCCTTTAGTGTTTGTGCTATCATGGGCATAGAAAACAGGTTATTCACTCCATGTACTGCAGGCTGTATTCCTCTCTGTTCACCCCAGAATACTACATACCACAGCATGACACTGTTGACTCATGTCCTGGCTCATGGTTCGCTGCAACTCTCAGACATCTTTTCTGAATAACTGCTCCCTAGGAAGTTATTCCCTAACCTTTACCTATAAAGTTGGTTACTCCTAAGAGTGGTGTATGTTGAACGATGACTGTTCTTTTTATGATTACTTCTGACTGATCAAGAGCACTTTGAACTGTAGCCCTTTCTTTCATAGTGCCTTTCATCCTTCACAGCTTAGTATATATATATATTGTCATCACACTCAGTGCCACCATCGTCTAAACCGTTAAGAGAAGTACTGAATAGCATTTGCAAAGCGCCCACCTCTGGGATCCCTGTAGCTCATGCCTCCCTTCTACCAGTGGATTGTTCCTTAAATCTTCCCAATTTGTCTTTAATCAGTATTTCTGGCATTGTGTTGCCATTTCCTTCAGTCAAACCATTTAAAATTGGTGGGTGGGGATGAGAGGTGCACACCACAGTGTAGATAACAGGTTATAAAAAGAAACACACTTGTGCATTTGAGATCTGGCACCTAGGCACCTGCCCAACTGCCCAGGATAGCAGTGGCATTTTACAGTCCCCGTATTAACAACAGTAGCAATCCCAATACTTTCCCAGGAAAGATCCAAACAAAAAAAGCCACTGGCATTCCAAATGTCATCCTTTGATCACTTTCACCCTCTAACACTTTTCTCAGTCTTTTCTTTGTTACTAATGTACATAAAAAAGAAGTTCTTGCCACCTGTTACACACCTGCACCTAACATCTTCATGTTGTTTTGTGCCTTGACACTTCTGATTTTATTGTCCCTACATGCTCTTCTTTTATCCTTGTTATTGGGAATCAGACCCGCTTCCCACTTTGGTAAAAATCTTTTTCACTTTAGGGGCAATGAAATACTCTTAATTTAACTACACTAGTCTTCTACTGCACATCCTTAACTTTTCTCCATATTGGAAGAGTTTGCACTTAATATCTTTTCTTTAAGAAGCTGCCAGCTCTCCTTAACACCTTTTTCCTTCACACTTGCCAGGAATCTCACCACACTCCATAAGCTTTTAAAATTCAGAAGTTCATTTTATACTATAAGCAAGCTAATAGGATAGTTTTAAATACTCAGCAACACCACCCAGTGTAGTAATGTCACTGAGCTGACACTACAGACCAGCTTCGAGCAAAGATGAATTGTTTTATAGTAGAAGAGTCTGCAATGGGATGTTAAGCTGAAGGAAGACAGTGAGCCAGGTACTTTCATCAGATGACTTCTGCAAGGTAAAATATGGGGACATTTCTAATATATACACAGCCCATCCTATTCCATGTGATAATAAGTAACATTTGGGACAGGCTGTCAAAGCTGAAGTGGTTTTCACTGTTTTCTCTGAGTATCCTCTTTAAATAAATGATCTGTTTTCTAACCTGTCAGTAGGTATCTGTTCCAAGGATCAGAGATGCAGTTAGAGAGACCATCATTCACTAGAGTTCTGTCTCATTTGTCACAGGTACTCAAAGGCATAGCAGAGTCAGAAGAGAGAGGTTCCATATTATGGAAATAAGCAACATGCTTGGAGAAAGTACTAGATGTAAGTCTCTGCTCCACACTTATGCAGTGTTAGAGAAGCCCGTTACACTAAATCTTTAGCTGGTCACTAAATAAGTATCCCTCATTTCTTTGGTCTTTGGCTTCAAGCCCAGAAGCACAGATTACAGAGACTCTGAGCACTTACTGATGCCACTGAAAAATAAATAAATAAATAAATATAAAGAGAGAGAATAGGACATGACCACACAAGATACATTGGCTCCAGAAATTAGGTTGTCAAATTGGGCCCCCCCAGGTTAGCAAACACTCTTGGACCTGTGCTTTAATCATAAGCCTTCACTCCTGATTTATTAAGGGGAGATACCACATCACCTCTTCTGAACTGCTACTGATACATCAGCATTCCTGAAGCACTCAGAAACTACAGGGAAAGAACAGAATAACAGTTCCCACAAGGAAATGACTGATTGCTCTTCCAAGCAAGATTTGAATTGTGGGCAGGGAAAAAAAAAAATACAAAGGAAAAAAAATTATAGGGCAACACTTGGCAAAGTATTTTGCATCCACTTCTAAATTGAAGGCTGCCTAATCTGTGCACGCTGTAAGAAAAATCTCCTCTGGAAGACAAAGCTCGACTTAGATAATAACAGATGGAATATAAATCTGACTGCACTTGACTTAAAACCAAACCCCTTCCTAAAACCAAACATTCACCTTAAAAATGCCCCTAATTGCATAAAGACTGTATATAGTGCATTCACAGAAAGGGCACCTGTTACTGAACAGAAAGCCTCCTAACTACAATGCTATAACCATGACACTAACAATAACATTGCCTTTTTAGCACTCTGGTTTATGTCAACAGTGCTCACTTAGCATATTTTTGGTGCGTTCAGTATTATACACATTTGAACACTGCAAGGAAAGACAATTTTGGCCATAAATTACATTACTCCATCTTTTTAAACTGGGTGCTCAAAAACATGTTTGTGTTTATTGGAATAGCATCAGGGTGACTGACAGTGTATAGCAGATTTCATTTATCAGGTTTTTCTCATCATTTCTGTAAACACTTTTCTTGTAATTGCATAACCTATGTTGTGGTTTCTTATAGCAGGAATGAAAATGAATTTGATAGGAGAATGAGCTTGAAGTATCTTAATGAAAGATGAAGTGTTACCTCTCTCTGAAGAGAAAAAGTACTAGCTGTATCTTAGAATTCTTGATCCAACAAAGTTTACTATTAAAAATTACCATGGAAGGCAGCTGTAATATTTTCAGGGGTGAGATTTTAGTTTGTATGGGGGAAGGAAGTTGCTTTTAAGTCAACTGCAATCAGAATCATATTCCATCTGGCATTATCTAAACACCCAACAAATGCTCTGTGCATCCTGTGTAGTCAACCATTTTTGACCGCAGAACACTAATGCTGCATGAAAGCTACTGGCAGCATGGTAATCTGCTGCAGGATACCTGCGCAGTGCTACTGAGTTCCCGCAATCACAGACATGCCATGGAAATAACAAAGAAAATTGCAGGAATTTGCTTCCAAACATCCTTGAAAGACTAGTGCTTTTAAAACAGAAATCAAATGTTGGTGGATAAGCAACATCTTTGTAATTGATGCGAGAATTCCCTCCCCATTAAAACGTTCCTTACATTGACCCTTCAGACCCAGTTATTGGCTTGTTTGTCCCCTAGTCAATTTGGCTTGCTGTGTACTACTAAATAATTCAAGTCAGCAACCTTTCTCAGCCTCTGAGGCCAAGTGGTACAGCATGCCTTCTGTCCTCAAGTTTAAATCACTTTCCCAAAGAGAATGGCCAAATCCAAACTGCTAATTGGTAGCAGTGCATGTTAATCTCCTGAACTGTGCCCAGACTGTACATGGAGGAGGACTAATCAATACAGGACAAAACCATGGTAAGAAGTGTGCCAATATGGACACCTGTAGGACCTACTCATGCACTAACATACAGGCCCTGTTTTTTTTCAGGTTTATAACTACAGATTTGTGTGATTCAAAAATAATTTTCTTATTTCTAAGGTAGTAACTTCCAGGCTAGGCTGAATCGCTAGCAGCCAGCAATGACTGCCTAAAGCATCAGGAAGGGTAGCAGCACCATGATGCTCCCTCAGAAACCTTCCCAGCTTTCTTCCTTTGGTAGAAAAATGAGGGATGAAGGTTTGCAACCAGGAGAAGAACACAAACATGCACTCTTAAGGCATCCCTAAGAGGTGAATTTTCAGAAGACCTAAAGGGCATTGCTAAATACACTGAAAAAACTACTAGCTCCAATGTCTGTATAGACCATTCATGTCTGTAGAACCAGCTGCTCATCTACTCCATGGGCTTTGACAACACAGCAAGAAATGGAACTCTGTAAAATGGGATATCAAAAAGTTAATCTTAACCATAGTCTAATGCTCCCAGGTTCAAAACCCACCAAAAATGATCTACTTATTATGGAAGCAACCCTCAGCAATGAAATCTAGGTGAGATTCGGGCAAGAAACTAAGCTCTAGAGGACCTAAAATCCCAAATCCTAAAGATTTGAGCCTTAAGAGCCATGCCAACAAAAGCAATTTGTTCCACTCACCTCCAACCTTTGTTCATGGCATTATAGTATCCAGGGTTACATCCAGCTGTATGTCCCCCTAGCTGCTCCTTTTCCCTCTTTGGGGCAATTTTGGCGTGTGCTCCCAATGCAAAGTGTAGCCCTTCTCCCAGCCCTCAGACATGCTCTGTAGTATATGTGATAACTCTAGGTAATGGGGTTTGGCTTTCTTTCCCTGGGTAAGCTCCAGCAGCCCACACACAGGAATGAGCAGGCAGCAGGGCTGCCACACCAGTGGATTAATTTGTTCATCTTTTTATTTTCATGGAGGATTGCTGTCTCTCTCTTGTTAAAAGCACACTTATAATTAGGTATTGTCATTTTGTTTCAGAAACTGTATTTTAAAATTTATTTTAATGAGAAATCAGAGGGAAGGTCTGTAGCAAAAAGGCAGGTCTCTATTCTCACACCTCAGACATGAACTTGTAAAACCTTTTCTAAAGATTACTTCTTCAGCCCTGCTTGAGCCAGTCGATTGACAGGTCACCACCACCAGTGCAGCCAGCAGGTGGAACCAGTAAGCACATGAACTGCTCATCCAGGCAGTGACAGTGGCATGACACACAGGATCAACAGACCACCTCCTCCTCCTCCTCCTCATAATATTATTAATAATAAAATACCAGGGGAAAAAAATAATTAAAGATCTGAGAGTTCTGTCTTACCAAGCCTGCAGTAAATGCATCATGAAAAGGGGATTGCAAAAGATGCCTCCGTATATTTGTTTTAAAACTTCCTCCTGGTAAAATGATATTCCTTCAAACTTGTTTGGTGATTTGTAAGAGGAAAACTCATGCTCAGCTCTCCCTGCATTCATGACATTGAAAAATATATTGTGCAGTGACTTCCACTTGGAGTAGGGGAGCACAGTGTTACGTGCTATTAAAGGAAACCAAACAGAATACAGTTGTTTTATGTCACATACTCTAGTTTGCTACTACTTCCATCTATCAGGATCCTGCTTACACAGAGGTAATAGACATGCATCATTTTTCACACATCATCAGATTTTCTCATAGTTGGAGAAAACCTCAGCAACTCACCTTCAGATCACAGCCTTCACAGAGGGCAAAGGCCTGGCAGGGCCACTGAGCCCAGTGCCCCAGTGGAGGAGACAGCTGGGTCTCTCCCAGCCCTCTGCTCTGTCTGGGAGGCCTTCTGCCTATGTAACACCACAGGTGGTTGCTGCACACAGCTGTAATCTCTCCTCAGATAGGCTGACACTCCATTTGCCTTTCCAAAACTCTGTATCCAAATCCTCAGAAGCCACACACCATGGCTCATGGGTGACTGAACTCAGTCCCTTCTTTCCCCCTAAAGCTGTGAGCATCCACTTTTTCATACACATTTTCCTAAAAGCTGCCCCAGACCATCAATAACCCTACTGAAAGTCTATTACAGTTTTTGTCCCTTATAAAAGTCCATTTAAAACTTGTTTGAGTTTAGTGTCTCTGATTTAGGAGGTCATCTTATGGTTGGGAAAAGAAAAAAATCACCAAACTCACTCCGAAATTCTGTGTTGCTTTGCAGTGTCATAAAGGTGTCTAGTTAAAGTTTGTAGTTTAATTTGCAACCAACATACTTGTGGAGAACAGGAGAAAATATCCACGTACTATGCATTTTATTAGGCTTTTACATTCTCCTTTGTCATTAAGCAACTTCAAAAGAGTGTTACAAAGTAGATTTGGTTGCAGTGATTGCAGCAATTGTCTTCCACTCTACTGTACAGATCAGGCTCAGGTCCATTCCTTTGTTGTCAAGTTAGGATTTTCAACAACTGACTAATGGCTACTGTTCATCATTACTCATTGGAAAAATGGCACAGGCAACACCAGCTTATGAGTAAATACTGGCATTTTTCCTTTCTGTGGCAAGCTGCCTGGAAACATCTGTTCTTGTCTTGCAAACATTCTCTTAAGTCATGGTTTTGTCAATAGAAACCAAAGCGAGTCATTGCTATGAGGTAAATATACCCATTTGTAAATGCTAATATAAACACATATGGGCTCCTGCAGTCTGACCTAGACCCATGCAAGTGACACACCATTCCATTTGTTGGTGTAAACAAGGTCAAAATTAAGCCCACACCTTCATCTGTTTGCATATGGGGGCCAGTTTGGATATTTGAGGTCAAAATAGTCAAACTAAAGAGAAAAGATCGTACTAGAGAACCTGTGCTCTATACTCAGTTTCTGCTGTGCTGAGAAATAGTTTTTAAATATGTTCAAATCTACTTTCCAGCTGATGTAACTGAAATATTTGGTGTTGGATAAAGTCATAATATTACAAAAAACCTCTCTGCTTATGCAGACTTTTCCTAGAGGTATGGTTGAGAACCAAAAGTTTTCTTTTCCCATTACATGTCCTCTAAGCTGATAACCCCTGTCCAATACCTTGGGTCTACAGTTAGTTACCTTAGAACTGGATTTACCAAAGCCGAGCACATTGCCTAAGCTGCTGTGACAGTGAGGAAGAACAAGTTCCATGCTTCCTCAGGGCCTTGTCACCTCCCTCCTCATGGACATCATAACACAATGTGGTCCAGAAGAGAGGCCACCACCTCTGTGACCAAGGATTACTACCTTTCTTTGACCTGAAAAGTGAAGGAAGTCATGGTGGTGACTCCTTTCACATAATCACTGGGGGCACTCAACTCACCAACTAACACAGGAGAAAAGGTTGTAATTCCTTCCTATGGATTAAGATGGGAAGAAAGGAAAAGAAATAAGATAAATGAAGAAGGAATGAACTATCACAGCAGGAGAAGGTGGGAAGTGGAATACTCCTAAACCCTCCTGTCCTTTCCAGGGAGTAGTTAGGAGTGAACTGAGACTGGAATTAGAGCATTCATTATACTTGTGAAAAGGGCTTCAGTCCCAGTTCTTCTCCAAGGTTTGTTTATAAAAACCCTATCATTAGATAAAGGTACATGAGAAATATTTTGTAGCAGTATCTGAAGCCTTGGCCTCCCTGATTCAGACGACTGAATCCCTATTAGGCTGAAGGGATTTGCTGACTTTTCTACCACAGATTGCCAAGGATTGCATGGAAAACGGAATCACTTCCACATAGACGGCTGCAAGTGCATCTCCCTCAAGTGTTGCTAGGTAGAGCACTTGGCACATCTACCAGCAGAGAACAGCACGAAAGCCTTTTTCTTGCACTCTGGGCAGCTCCCCTTGTCACTGAGGACTGTATAAAAGGGGCCCAGCATCACTGCCTTCTCTTGCAACTCAAAGGAAGATGTTTGCTGCTACTATATTTTTTTCAGAGCGTGAACCACAGTCAGTTTCAAAGCATTCTTGTTTGGTCCAGCTCCCCTTGATACACTATATTCATAGGTCTCCTAGGCTAGACATGAGATAGGTCTCAAAGTTACTGTTCAGTTTGGCACCAAACTGTTTCTGATCATTCTGAGAAAAAGAATTGCAGGTGCCTGAGAAACCTTGGTGTTGAAATTGCCAGCCCTAAGGGACTCAAGGCACTTGAGGTGTGGCTGAGCGAGGGTTTTAAGGATCTACTTTTTCAAGGTAAGCTCCTCAAATGGGAGTTAAATGCTTAAGATTTTCCGATTGCTACCAAAGCCAAGATAGTCAGGTGAGGGGGAGACTTACACCAGTGGCCTACTTTAGAAATATTACTTGCATGCAAAGCTTTTCTTCAGAACAGTGTATATATCAAAATGTCATTTTTTTCCATGTATTTCATATTTTATTGACAATTTTAGTTTGAATTCTGTCAAAGATTATAATATAGAAATAAAACCATAAACAGTGCAGTCCAGCTTAAAATCTGAGCAGTGAGAAACACAAAAAAAATTCTGCGTAAACAGTAAATGAAATCCAAAACCTGAGAATCCTTTCAAAGGATTTGTATCAGTCTTCAAATTTCTATATAGCACCAAGAAGTTGTTGTCTAATTTCGTATTTCCTATAAGACAATATCCTGACACACAAAATACACTGCAGTCTCATTTACCTAATTTGAAGCAGAACATTTGGAGCCAGTTCCTTAGACCCAAGAGGTCTAATATGTGCAAAACAAATCCAGAAAAAAGTATTTCACCTTTCTTTCCCCTGACGTCAAAATGAAAAATGAAAACAATATCAAACAAAGTAAGTAAAATGTTGCTTATGAGGACTCTTCATGGCTTTAAAAAATGCAGATGTGTTCAAGATGCTACTTAAATCAAACTACTGGAAGAAAAGGGCTAGTAAAAATTAAAATCATGGTTGCAGCCTTCAGCTCTGCAGGCCCAAAAGCCACTGACAGTCAAAGTTAGTGCGCAATGCTAAAGGAAACACCACTCTGCACTTGCTGTGTTCTTCTGCTCTTTCGCTGAGCATCTGCTGTTGGTCAGAGACAGAGCACTCCCTGGCCAAACATGATTCTTTTTATGTTAGATTTCCTTTGAAAAGTTGTTCAGAAAGAAAACTCCAGGTCAGCTGTGATGGCAGCATGACAAGCTGTCATCAAATCACATTTACAATATCCGCTTAACTGAAGAATTTGAATTCCCTGCCTGCCAGTTCACAATTGTTTCTAATTACATTAAGTGAATATTTACACATCAGGGAAAAAAAGCAAACTTTGTATATTAAGATCTCCACATCTATCTGTCAAAAAACTAATGTGTTTTCCTGATAGCAGTAGCTTTTTTACTTCCTCATTTATTTGTCCCTCAAGAAAAGCTGGGCTATAAAACTTTGTAAGTAGCTGCACAGCACAATTTAAAGATTTTATCTTCCAAGATTTCACATTTGTGATTATTTTTTTGGTTTCAATCAAGTGAAAAAAAAATGATCCTAATCTATCAAAGCATGTCAAGGCATGCTGGTGTGAAATAGCATTTGTTCATTTGATACTCAAATTAATATGAGCACATAAAGAATTAAGTGTTTGTCACAAGATAATTTCAACAATAATAAAGTCCTATTGCATACAGATAATATTCCAGGACTTAGCATTATCATGAGATCCCTGGAGCTCACGACTTCTCCACAACAGCCTCACTTCACAAACAACCTGTAACCAGACTGTTCCTCATATCATTCCTGTTGGATTTCTTCAAGGAGAGTAGCTAAAGTGCTCCTCTGAGCATCTGCAAGTACCTTGTTCAAAATAAATTAACAGTACCAGCTCCTTTAATATTCTCTAATATACCAGGCTCTTAACGGGAAGCAGCATGGAATATGAAGCGTAAAGCACATCACCATATCTTGTAATCTTAAGAGTTCTAGGACAAGATAAAAGGAAACAAACAAACAAACCCACACCAAACCAACCAACAAACCAAAAAAAACCCACCAAAAAACAGATTTGAGCCTCCACCCCAGAGCTCACCAATCCCTTTCCAGCAAAACAAGCCACCTCCAGGTGATGCTGTGTTTGGGTGGCCTCCTCCACCATTGTACTAACTCAGTTTTACTGTACTCCCTCTGTGACACAAAACTAGAGGCGTGAGTCAGACCCTGAACTCTCTCCTTATGTTGCTCTGGCAGCCATTTACTTGTCCCAAAGATAGTACTAGCATTTCAGACTTGGATAAGCTAGAAGCTCAGCAAATGCACCGCAGGACAGAAGAGCACCTGGAATTTTGTTTCCCTTAAATCCATTGCCCGGCAAAAGAACAAGTGCCAGCCGCCAGAGAGAGACACCTGCAACCTTTCTCTGAGTAGTAACCCCAGAACGGCCAGATGCATTTACAAAGACAACATGTAGCTTGCATAGAGTTTGCCATAGTCCTGCCTGCTTAGAGCAACACAGGCTCTTCCTACATGAAAGAGAAGAGAGGCCTCGCTCTCCAGAAGCGCACACAAAGTGAGACTGATGGGCTGCACACACACTGCATGCACCTAACACTTTTGCAGGTTATCAGGCCCAGCACTTCCAAGCACAGCTTTACAGGGGGTGGGAGAAGGGGGAGAGAAGGGGCTGTAGTTCCCAGCTGCCAGTGCTGGCCAGTGCAGCATGTGCTGCCACATCACAAGAACTGATTTAGCATCGGCACAGCTGCTTCTCCCACTTATGAGGTGCTGAATCCCCCCAGCATCCAACAGCTAGATAAATTAAAGGGATCTTGAAACTGAAGAAAATAACCCCTTTCAACACGTCTGAAACCCTGGTAAAACTTTTCCTTAGAATAAATCTTAACCGTGGGACCAGCCTGAGATCTTACAGCCAAAACTGACTGTGCCCTGCCAACATAATATAAAAGCCACCATGAGCACCAAGGGAATAGATGAAAGAAGAAAGGAAATGAGAGCTGCCCCACTTGACCACTCAAGAGGGAAAAAGCAAGGCTGTGCCATCCAGCAGCCAGGGCATCCAGAGAAAGTCTGACTGGCCATGGTCAAAGACCACTGAGGGAAAGGAACTTGCTCCAAAACTCACACCAAACATTAAACAAAATAAAACCAGAGATGGTTAAAGAAGCTGAAAGCTGCGTGGCTGAGAGAAACCGGAAATACTGCAAAATCAATTTGTTTTTCCAGTTTTTTTGGAAGAAAAATGGAGAAAAGTTCCAATAAAATATCTTGCGATGTATGGTTTTGGAACAAGATAACCTTACTTTGCAAACTGAAACAACTACAACATTTCATTAAAAGTTTTAACTGTAACAAAATATTCTAGTCAACCTTTTATTTTTATTTCAGATTCTGACTCTTCTAAACCAGCCACAACACAAAACTTCTGTCTTCCTCACATTTCCTT
Source organism: Alectura lathami (assembly GCA_013399715.1). Classification (NCBI taxonomy): domain Eukaryota; kingdom Metazoa; phylum Chordata; class Aves; order Galliformes; family Megapodiidae; genus Alectura; species Alectura lathami. The sequence goes on from VXAV01011462.1 coordinate 438,488, forward strand.
ATAAAATCTCAGAAAACATTAAAGGCAATATAACATATCCATATTTAATAACACTGGTAATACATCATGCCATGTATTCAACCTGGAGTTGAGTAAGATTGTATTAGAATGAAATTTAGACAGCAAAATAAAGTGTTCAAGGCCTTGAAAATCTTTCACTAAATGTGGCTGTTGTATTCCAAAGCATATGCAACAATGGGCCTAATTCTAGCTATGCTATTTTTCCCCATGGGATCTCTAATTGATTTTGCAAATATAAGATTTGGAAAAGGAGGAAGTTCTGAAAGTTGTTAATGTTACATATAAAATAACTTCATGTGAAATGAATCAGTCACAAGCTCAGGATTCTCAACCTTTAGACATCCAGCTCACACGATGACTTGTAGAAGTTAGTGATCTGTAGAGCCCTGTCACCAGAGAGCAATACTTGCAAGTGAGTTTCCTCAGTCTTTAATATTTTTTATTGAGTCTATATTTACTGAGATTCTTCAGGGGCTTATAAACTTCAGCAGCTTGGTCAGATTTTCAAAGTGGTTTTTATATCCAGCCCTTACACCAGAGAGATCAAAGCCAACGTCAAAGAAAAGACGTTGTGTTTATTTTTCCCACCAGTGGATCAACAGCCCTATCTTTTCCCTAGGCTTCTGCTCCAAAATACCAAGACCATCTTGACTGAAAAATTTGAAATGGAAGAAAAATAATTGAAGGAGTTTAAGCTCGATAAACTACCAAAAGGTAAATACTGTAATGGAACACAGTGGGCAATGTTAATTACAGATATCACCTCTGCCTCTTCTACAACACATCTTGTTTGGAACTGATGAAATACAGTTTAAGTCCTGATAAAATTAAAACAAGACTGAAGGTCAGTGACTGGTTAAACTGGGATGCTTCTGAGCCATTGTTAAATTATTCAGAATTATTTTAAGAAAGCTGCATAAAAGTGCAAGAATGCAGTTTTAGCTTCATCTAAATGCGCATACTGAAAATGGAAAAGGAAATGGTGAGACTGTCCATTGCAATTGCCTTGAAAAGGGAAAAAAGAGTATTTCATGCATCTCAGAATTACAGCTAATCTTGTAGAGGAAAACAGTGCAAAATAGTTCTTGTTTTTACAACTTATCTCCCCAAATCCTTTGTGCAAGAGCAGGTGTGAGAGGAAAAGAAGAAAAAATGGCACATTGTTTTAGTAAAGAGAGCAGTTATTTTACTGTTTTCTGCTTAACACCAGTGAGAGAAGACTGGAAAGAGTAAATAATTAACAATGACTAGCAGTCCTTTTCTTTTGCTTCAGGACTGCTGTTTCCTGACCTGTGTGTATAACTGCTGCAGCATCTGTGTCTGTGTGCCTAGATGATGTCTCCCTCAGCCATCACCACGCCTTCAGAAAGAGGGGAATCAATGTGAAAGTGGGCAGGAGCACTCAAAGCAGCAAGCACTTGTGACGCTGAAGAGCAGGGAGTGAGCCATGCGGTGCCAAGGCTTGAATTTTACACCCCTCCTCCTCTTTTCTTTTCAGTGTGGGGAATTTAATGCTGATGAAAAGTGACTGTTGGGACACAGCACTGGAAGTGCCCTCCAACTTTCCACGATCACAGTCAGGAGCACCGCATGCAGCCCGGCACTTCCTCAGCACCTGCATAACGCACTGCTGCGTGTTCCCTTCCTAAGGCTCAGCCCAGCCAACTATTTGCTATCAACTATTTACAACCAAAGGTGCCAAGATATGTGGTTGCTATGTAAACAAAGAAAAACTCTCACTAGAGACTAATACAAGCCTTGCCAACTCATTTTTCACTTATGATCCATAAGATCTATAGCTGCAACTGACTGTCAGTGGTAAGGAGTGCATCGTCTCTAAATGCACTTTCACGTGGAGGAAATGCAGAGCATTACGTAGCGTATGAACACAAACAGCAAAAACTAGGATGGCAAAAGTCTTTTGCCTAGACCAAAGATACTGGAGTTAATTGCTGGGTAATTTTGTAAAAATCAGAAGAGAACTTTCCAGGCTATGGTCAGGCAACCGCTGGAAAATCAGCTGCATCAACTTAAGACATCACTACCCCATCAGCTATTCACCACTCCCCATCTATTGAAGATTACCATTACTGTAATGGAGCTGGAGAGAGCCCATGTGAGCTCACCTCATCTGTTTCAGTGCCAAGTAGCCTGCATGGTTTTGAAAAAATCTGTGTTAATACATAAGCTAAGATGGATTACCTTCTGGGCTGAACCAGATGAGGAATGCTCATGAGATCCATTTTATAGGTCTTGCTGTGGGAATGGGAAATCCAGATAAGATATGTTAAAAAAATGTGTTAGCACTGTGCAAGATAAGAATATTACTATGATCTCAAAGAAACAAATAAAACAACCAAAAAAGAAAGAAATAAAAAACTTTTCATATGTTTAAGTTCAACTATAAATGTAACAGCAGGTAAATGTATTATGCTATCTGAATGAGGGACTAAAGAGAGAATTATTCCCACTGTTTTTGAGATGACCAAGTTACTTTCGAGAGACTTAAAATGAATAGCAGAGGTTTCCAAGGATCACTACAGCAATGCCCAGCTGTGTCACATTAACTCTCACTTAACAGGAATTAACCTCACCTGCACACACACGCACATCCCCAAATAAAACTCCTATTATATACTAAACAAAGTTCATCCATGAAAAACAAACAAACAAACACCTGCTCACAGAATAGAAAGGGTTCAGCAGTGGTGGTGGTGGAAAGCTGATTCATGGCCAATAGATCCATTAGGAGAAATGATGCCCAAATGCATCCTCTGGCACTGGAAGTCACCACAACACTGGTTGCTGGAGGCTGGGCAGAAAAACCAGAAGGAAGATGACTGTCTGTGTCTGCCCTGTTATTGTGCTAGTCTTGTGGCTTCTGCTTCTGGCCACCTTTGAGATGAGAATGCTCAGTGAGGCTGCACAGATCTGAGGCATGATACTTGGGAACCATTCAAACTACCATATACTGCCAGGTCAGATCTGTTCCGATGCTCGGTGCTTAACATTTTGGCTTCTGGGTAGGAACAGGGAAATAAGTTCTCTGTGTTGTGAAAAGTCAGTTGCAGAGACCTGAATGTGTTCCTCTATCATCAGGGGCCTTACAGGTATTCTCCACTGATGAGCAGGTAAGTTATCTTCAAAGATGGGTAAAGACACGAAAACCGAACAAAGTCCTGGCTCCGAACTCTGATTTCTCAAACATATAAAAAGGCCAACCTGAATGCTGCAATCAGAGCCTGTGTGAATTATGGCACAAGCAACAAACTAATTACTTTTTTTCCTAAGAAAAGCAGACTGTGAAAGGCAGGAATTAAGGGACATGATGCTCCAATATGTGTCAAGAATAGGGAAAAGTGAGAAAACTGTAAAGAAGACAACCAATCCACTACTGACAAACAATAGTTCCAGAAGTCAGAAATGATAGATTGTCTAAACCCAGCGCTGTTAGACAGAATAAGTTTAAGGAAAAAAAAATCCCTACAACGTATGCCTAAAGAAGTGGCATAAGTTGAATTTCCATTAAAACAAAATTAATAAATCATCAGAAAAAAAAAGTGGGGGTCATCAAGACAAGCAGAATCTGTATCTCCACTCCACACATACTACATTGACATATAGCGTCCAGGTAAGACAGGGTTAGATAAGGAATCGTAGAATCACAGAATGGCTTGGTTTGGAAGAGACCTTAAGAAGCATCCAGTTCCAGCCCCCTGCCATAGGTAGGGACACTTTCCACTAAACCAGGTTGCCCAAAGCTATACTGAATCTAACTGAGAAAATATATTAAGATTTCACGTATTTTATCCAGCAATAAGATGTGTTCTTTAATGAAGGAACAGAGCCCTGGGAACAGGTAGTCCCACCCTGTCTATAAGGGTTACTTGTCTTAGGACAAACAGCATAAAAAAAAGTACCATAAAATGGTAAATAAATAGCCAATGTAAGTTTGATGAAAGATGGACTCAGAAGACTGCTTTTGGCCTGAATAGAAAGATATGCTTTCATCCTGTTTTGACTATACTCATACGTTTACCTAACATAATTGGATGTAGTTAATATTGCAGGAGCCTTCAAGCAGCGCACATTTCCCTCATTAGTGGGTTTAAAGCCTTAACGATATCTCCTGTGCTGCAGAAAAGCCCGATGTAGGCTTTAAAAGTGATTGGCAAGTTTCAAAAGGAAAAAAACTGGGGGAAGGGAAAACCTAATAAAATTGGTGTTGGTTCCTTCCATCATTTAAAAAATGAAAATTGTGGAATGGCAGGGAAAAACAGGGGGGGAATAAATAAGGCCATAAAGGCGATTTCAAAAGTTGATCTTGCAGTAACTCCAAGAAACACAAAAGAATGAGGGAGTGAGGACAGTGAAAGGCCACAAAGGCAATTAAGGGGTTGGAGAATCTCTTGTATAAGGAGATGCTGACAAAGCTGGAACTGNGTTGTCAAATCAGCATCTTCTTACACCTGCAGCTAAACCACCTTTTTGTAGTTTCATTATGCAGCATTTTTTTTTCCTTTAAGTCTCAATAGACTTGGCAGGGAAGCCTCGCATCTAAGAAGCAGGATGTCACAATACACCATTAGCTAAGTACATGCAAAGGGCTCAGGTTTTTGTTGTTCGTTTTGTTTCTGTTTTTGTTATTGACTAATTTTGACCATTTTCCAGGAACAGAAATTTCACAGGCTGGTTTAGTTTCAAAAGAAGCATAATTATGTACAGCTGTATTCAGTATTTCTTAACTGCCTTCAACAATCAGTGAAAGGGAGATTTGCACACATTATCAGGCACCGTCATTAGTGTTGTAAAGTACGTAATCCATCTGGTGTTCTGGTGTCTACCTAGGAGCAGGTATTTAACAAATGAGGGCTGCACTATAACACCAGAAAGAAAGAGCATTAAAAACAAACAGAACAACACAGCAACCCCAGTCATTTCTCCATGCCATACTGTGCTTGTGTTTCTTTCCCCCGATGATTTTTATACATATAGGCATGGAAAAGGGAGAATTAAAAATGTAAATTTCATTAACATTCAGCTTTGCAGTCTTCATAAGGGAAGAAGGTATCAGGATACCATGGTGATGGGAGCACTGCAGCCCATTAATAAACCAGAGAAAGACTCAGGGATAGATTCAAACACTTAGAGCACACAGAAAAATAACTCACATCACAACAAACCCTGTAAAAGATAAGATGACTGTGCATCTCAACAGCAGTTGTGGTCTCAGCCTGCTGATTCATCATGTCTTCGTAGGGGGTGAGGGAAGATTAAACATGTTTTTAAGCCTTTTAGCCTCCTTACAGTCAATAGCATTGCTTTTATATTGCTGAGGTTTATGGCCCATAGCATCAGAAAACAGACAACCCATGTTCTTTTTAATTCTGGAAAAGAGCTGCCATACACACAGGTGGGAATTTTTTTTCTTGTATTGCATCTGCATGTAACCCTTCTGTTTCCGCACCATGGTTGCTAGCCCTGTGACAAATATTGGTGTTCACTTCCTCAATTAGACATTCATAAATCATAAGCAAACACATTCACTTGATCCACCTTAGTTACTGAGCTATCCTTGTAGGTGTATACAGGGCCATATGCTATTTATATCTTGTCATTCCTGAAGCTATTTAAGAGATGTGTGGATGTGGTGCTCAGGAACGTAGTTTAGTGGTGGACTTGGTAGTGTTAGGCTAACCCTTGGACTTGATCTTAAGGTTTTTTTCCAACCCAAATGACTCTATAATTCCACATTAGCCAGTTAAAATAGCATCCTCATGAGAAGCGTGGCTTTCCTCAAGCCCCACTCTAATCTGACCACCCCTGCTGGGGATACACCGAGCTCTTGCAGGAGAGCTCTCTCCAGCCACGGCAGCATAAGCAGCCTTCCTCAAACACCAAACCACCCAAGCAACCACTTGGAGAAAGTTACATGTCAGTGAGAGGTTCTCCTCTCTATCAGAGGGTCTTTCCAAGTCAGCCAACCAGACCATCTTTTCAGGTTGTAAAGAATAATTGGGCTTAACTACCGTCAGCATTTTCAAATTGCTTGCTGTAAGCTGTTCTGTGAGACTCTGAACTACAGTTTTCAGGATCTTCCTAAAGCTTCAGGCATCCATCTTTACCAAATACTTCAACGTGTGACAGGACACACTGTTTGCCCACCAAGCAATGTGCAGAAAGGCTGCAATTTAAGGGAAAGGCTCCAGTTTGAGGGAACATCCTGACCCTGGGCAGACTACAAACAAACACAGGTTCATTTAAATGTACATTCATTGTCTACAGAATTAAATGAAACTTAAGAATATGCATAGAAGTAAGTAAAAGCTAACATATTGTTATGACTAGTAGTCACCATAGGCATATGCCAGGTGCTCAAGGTAAGTACAAATGAGCTTTCCCACCTTGCAGGACAGATTTCCCTTGGTTTCTCGTTCTAAATGAGAAATAAAAAATAAAAATGACAAACCTAAGACAAGATAATCCTCAAAACACGGATCAGTCAACTGAATCTGTTAATACTATATTTTAAAAATACTTCAAAATAAAAAGTTACTTCAAAAGAAAAACTAAACTTTCCTCAATTTCTGAAGTTTTTTAAATACTTTTTTTTGCCTTAAAAAAAAAAAAAAAAAAAAAAAGGAAGGAAAAATAATTTGGATTAAAAAAATTCAAACCCCAAACCTTTCCATCAGTTCTGAAGCACTAACGTTCACTAACAGTAATGTTCACCTGGAAATTCCCAATATACTCTTTTACATTTGTTAAGGTGACAAAGCAATTCCTAAATTATTTGCCCTTGTGAACACCAGAATACTGTAGCAAAGCCAAAAATCGAGCTCCGAGCTCCCAAATCCCAACTCAGAGCCTTAATTACAAAACCAGACTTCAACCCACAGGGATCTGGAGGATCAGGTGGTTCTCAGAGCATAGTCTACTAACATGTTAAGTTTTTCTTTAAGGTTAACTGAAGCCAAAGTCTGATAAATTTTACAGTCAATAGCAGTGATCATTTGGCAACATTAGTTTTGTGCTATTAGCTGCAGCAGATGGGGAATAAGGGGTAATTTGTTGTGCATGCATAAAAAGACATACACAGTCTGAAAGAAATGACCCTCTCAATATTTATTATTTTAATTTTTAAAATGTCTATTGCAAGCATATGTACTCCTAGTTTAAAACATTTAAACAAAACCAGATTTAATCATTTAGAAAAAAAAAAATTAACTAGCAAGCTTTGAAAGCAAGAAGAGGAAAGAAAAAAGAAATCCAGAATTAAAAGCTATCTTACAAGGTAAAGCAGAAGGGAGAACAGTTTCACACACACTGACCAAGCTAGAAAGGTACACCAGCATGCCTGGATGATAGCCTGAGTCACACTAGGGAAAGAAAGTGGATACTTTCGTTGCAGTTGCTGAGCCCAAGAGCTCCTGCTCCAGCAAACCCCATGAGAACTGTCAGGTCAAAACGGGGGCAAGAGCCCTGCTCAGCCTGGCCAGCACTGACAGTGGAAAAATCTCTCAGGCATCTGGGCTCACGTGGCCACTCAACAGCACCCACAGACACGCAGTCACACAAATTAATATTAAACAGTTAAGTGCTACACAGCCAAACGCATTCCCTCCCAGCATAATTCCCTTTCTATAATTATGCTGTACCAGCCAAGATTTTAAACCAACGATGATCTAGCAGCTGTAGGAAACTGCTAGGCAAAAAGAGTAAATCTTAATAAATTCACTGCTTGGACACCTTTTCACTTATCCTCGTAAAGCACAGAGTGATTTTTGGAAGCAGTGAATATTCTCAGTTCAGTGAGACCGAGCCTTATTGTACTTGTGGCAGGATTGACACTTGCTTGAATTTGTCCTACAAAGGGAAGGAGGGAGGAGAGAAAATCACAGCTCTAGCACAAAGAACTATGCGTTCAAGGCATGGCCTGCCACCAAGTGCGATGGCTTTGCTGCATCACAAACTGAAATGCCACTGTGGTGTACATGAAGAGGCACATTTTTAGAAGTTCTCATTGTTCCTCTAGTGAGGGCTGAGTATTCATCACTTCCTCAAATCTCAAAGACAGACCAAATCAAATATGCGTGCATCTGTATGCATCCTTAACACACAAATACAGATGTGAGCACGCAGGTAGGAACAACAACCAATTCAGAGACATGTTGGGTCAAGAAGCCTTATGCTGGCCACTTTGCATGTCCTATTAGAACCCAACAGAAACAAAGATGGAACAAGGTGAATGAAGGGAAAGATGAAGGAATATATCTCAAAAGACTGAGGTGTTAAATAAACTTAAAGCACATTCATTCCTTCCCTCCCATGCCTCAAAAACCGGCTTGTTTTTAAAACTAAAAAATTACAAACAAATTATTAGCACACACCAGAACATTACTTGCATACAACAACATCCCACTGAACAGTCATGTCAAAGGGTGGAAAACCAAACATCTAATCACATAAATCTCAACAATTTTTTCTCTTGTTTAAATTGTTTGAATCATCTCCCAAATATTGACTTGTCCACCATCATACTGTGTGCGTCCCTGCTGCTTCAAACAATGTGCCCATGTGCAGGTGAGCCCCTAAAAAATCACGCGCATCTGTTTACAAGTGGAGTTCACTGCATTTTGCAACAACAATTTAGAAATAAACTATAAAATTCACCAGAAATGTTGACAATGACATTGACACAACAGGAAATAATCCTAGGATATTTAACCTGAAGAAAATAAACATTTCTAAACCAAACAAAAAAGGGTACAGGGTCAAGACAGCATGTATATGTGTTTCTGGCAACAGTACCCAACTTTTTATTCCTTAAATATTTTTGCATGACTCATCTCCAAATGAATACTTTAGTGGGTTTATTTTTCAAAACAAAAACTGTATTTGTCAGAGAGGGTGAAGATGCAGCCAAGCCTGTAAGTCGGATCAGGATGTATTTGAATACATGACTGAATTATCAGTGTTTACCTAATGACAGCGCATCAGCTAGGCTGCTGCATACCAGCAGTGAGTGTCCTCCAAAAACCAAGGTAGAATGCATCCAGTAGGATCTTGCACAAGACACGCAACTGACCCTTTACTTGAAAAAGGCCAAGAACACACACACAGTCAACTCCTGAGGCACCACACTGGGCTGCTCTAAGCCAGTCGTGCATCCAGGCCCTACTCTGGAGGTGAATAATCCCTATCAGTCAGCACAGGGTCGTCTGAAGGTAATGGAAGTATGCTGATAACCACTGCTTGAGTCGCTCACCCAAAATTCACAGAAACACAGAAGAGCTGAGGGTGGAAAGGATTTCTGGAAGGCATCTCGTATCACATTTGGATAGACCTTTTGACAGAGCAATATACACAGACACTTTACTTTCTGGTACTCTGTCCCCAAGCAAGAGATCAGAGAGATCAACTGGTGGCTGGGTATATCAGCCATCCTGGAGCACAGCTCTACAAGATGCAGAAAATGGGCTCCTTCCTATTTGGGAACTGTTTGTTTGTTTGTCCAATGCCACAAGTAGGTTTGGAGGTTTACAGATTAAACAAAATAAAGATGAGGCCATCAGCTTAGTGTATCAGGGAAATTCTAAGTGTGAAAAGAACATTATATCCCACATGGATGAATTCAGAGGGTGAAAGGGGAAGGATAAACAACAGCAAACTGAAAAGGAGCTTGGGCAACTCTCTTTTCCTTCAAAAGGGATAAAAGGAGTTTGTACTCCCATGTAATACCAACTTTCTTGCTATCTTTTTGTTATTTTCACTCCTCCATTATTATTTGTTATTATTTCATTGTTACTTTTTCCACTGTAACAGCTAAGTTTCTGATGAAAAAACAGTGATGCTCTCTTACAGCTATTGGAATCAGCGCAGATTTGTATATTCAAAAACATCACCCTTCTCCAGTGGGTTGGCACACAAATTTAAGGATTTGGTCTGAATCAACTACTAGTTTCCACTTGTGATAGCCACACAAATTCTGGCAGAACACTGGCTCAGGCAGCCTGACAAACCTTGACTAACCAGTGCTTATCTTTGCCTTCGGGATCACCGACCCACATTTTTGGCAAGAATTTGACCTGCAACTTCCTGACAGTTTATCATTTATATTAGATACCAAGTAATCTTTCTCAATCTTAACATTCTGTTCTTAAATTTTTAGATGTGCACTTTAATGATTCTCAAGTACTAATTCAAAAACAAATTTTCAGTGCAGAAATTAAAAACCATCTGAAAACAGATCATGTGTCATTATCCTGCCTGGCAGAATGCAACACATCATAAATTTGTCTCACACACAACACAGTAATGCAGCTAAAAAATTAAATAATGGTTCTAGTGCTCTTAAAAGAAAACTTCTATTCAAGAGACAACAAGGGAATCTTAGACCTTTTTTAAAGCAATATTCAAAAGATATTCATAGCAAAGTCAGTGAGCAGAGCACTCAGGTTCAATGCAGGAGAAGCAGGCGAGTGCTCTAGGTCTCTCTGGAAGTAGAGGGAGAACACAAGATGCTGCCTTTTCCACATCTGTCATACAAGCAAAGTCAACCACATCCAGCATGGATGTGCCCAGTTCGCCCAGCACCTACTGCTATTGACCTGCTTTTGCCCACTGAGCTTTGCCGAGCATCTGGGAGTATGGAGCTCCCGTCCACATGAGGAATCCTGATGGCACTCAGTCAACCTAGTAACAAAACATCAAATTACTGAAAATAAGTCCCTGTGTCAGCACCACCACAACCAGGTCCCTTCTGGCCAAATACAATATCATGCCAGCCTCCTTCTGGAAAAAAAAAAAAAAAAAAAAAAAAAAAAAAAAAAAGGAGAAGCATAAGACTGTCATTATTTCAATAGGGATGGCAAACCCTCCCTCTTCCTCCAGGATAAAACCAGGCAAAGGTGACCTTTTCCTGATCCACAAAAATTGCTCTGGGTCAGGAATCCCCACATAGCATAACCTGTCACTCACAACAACAGAGCTGCACAATGTGTCTTCTTTCACTTTAGATTCAACCTCCAAGACTGCAGGCAGCACAGCCCTGTGCCTGTTTCCTTCACTGAAACATGGAATCTTTCGTCTAGGTATTAAACTAAGCAAACTCTTTCAATAGTCCTCTCAGAAGATTAAAACCGCCCTAAATCCATAAGGATCTCCTGATTACTTGCCAGCAGGTAGCCATCAAGTGCATAATCTCAGATGAAGGTCATTCCTCTTACAAGCACTCAAAGACATGACATAACATTATGGATAGCTTTAATAAAAGCTTGGAGCTCACTGAATCATCATCTGATCCGCTCCTGTCTATCAAATACATCCACTGTTTGCAACCCTTCACAAGCTCAATTTCCCATTGTCTCTTACTATAATAATATGTATATATTTTTATCAGTAGAAAGAGCAGAAAAATACACGTGGAACATAAAGATTTTCTACCCTGTAATACGCCTAGCTTTTAGAATTAATCCTATGCATCCTGCAAGTTAGTGACACTTTGTTAACATGCAGTTACTGCAACTGCTACTGAGCATGCTTGCATTCTGGGTTAGATAACTCACAGTTCCCCTCTGGTGGAAGAGGCACAAATTTAGAATTTGTTAATGCATTTAGGGGAAAAGAAGGAAAAAAAAAAAAAAAAAAAAAAAAAAAAAAAAAAGAAAGAAAAAGAAGGAAAAAGAGAGAACACACTGGGTTTTCTCAAGGGCTGTTCAAACCCACCGGGCTTATCCCCTTTTCCATGTTTCCCACCCTGAAAAATTGACGCTCTCAAGCCAAAGAAAAGGTTTGGGGATGAAATAAGTTGTCCTCGTTTTGGTTGGGATAGAGTTAATTTTCTTGGTAGCTGCTATGGTGCTGTATTTAGATTTAAGATGAGAATAGTATTAATAACACATCAATGCTTTTGTTGTTTTAGAGAATTTCTTACACTAAGTTAAGGGCTTCTCATGCCATCCTGCCAGCAAAGAGCTGGGGGTGCACAAGGAGCTGGGAGGGGACACGACCAGAGCAGCTGACCCAAACTGCCCAGAGGGATATCCCATATCACAGGGCATCATGTAGAACAACAAAGCTGGGGGAGTCGGCCAGGGTGCTGCTGGGGGACTGGCTGGGCATTGGTCAGCAGCTAGTGAGCAATTGCGTTATACGTCACCGGTTCCTTTCAGTTCTCTCCCCCATCCCACTGGGTGGAGGGAGTGAGTGAGCATCTGTGTGGTGGTTAACTGCTTACCAGGTTAAACCACAACTTAAATGAATGCAATGTTTGGACTGAAATCTATGAGCCTAACCTTGTGAACAGCACTAACTCCAAAGCCAATTATACAACCACTCATCAGCACACCACTTGGGGAAGGAATGGGTAAAATATGGCAGAGGGATCTAGTGTGTGTTTTGAATTCTCACCTGGCAAACAGTATCTCACTTAAAGTAGAGGATTTTGCTTTGAGTAATTTTAAGAAGCATAAACAGAACACCATTAAGGCCTTAAAACAACATTTGTCCACTCAATATGAGAAGAAATAATCTATTTCTTGGAAAGTGTTTTTCCCACTCTCACCTTTCCATCATTATTCACACAGAACCAACATTACACCTGAATAAATTGTGCTCATCTTCTTTGCATACCATACAGCACTATTTATTAATTGATAGAATCCTCAGCATACAGCACAACAGAACACTTCACTGAGGGACTTCATGGTGAATTAAAGAGGAGAGACAGCTTTCAGCATGAAAATTCAAGAGAGGAAAAAATTCCCAAGTCGGGCGTGGAAGGACTCAGAAATAGAAGGCTGCTTATCCCTCTGCTAATGAAGAGCAATGGGTGGAAGAGGGCAAACGAAGTGGAAAGTAAGGGGTAACACCCAAAAATTGCAGCTGGGTGAGAAGACCATGAGCAAATAGAAGCATACAAGATGAAGCAATCCCATGTGAAATAAGCTTATGGGCACTGAGAAAGTCAGATTTAGCAAGATGTGAATCTACACAGTCACTGAAATGATCTCTGATGAAGGGAAAAAAAAAAAAAAAGGAGAAAGAAATTGGCCACAGTGACCTGAATTACCTGAATTTGAGAGGAACAGAAATATTACAGACCATGACACATGGGTGTACAACTGAAAGAGAGAGAAACCCCCTCACGATTAGAGCCTGAACAGAAAGTAAAATTCAGCCAATATAAGAAGGATGACAATGCACAGATGGATATATTCAAATTATGAGGCTGACTGAAATTAAGACCAGAGAGAGTATTTGAATATATCCTCAAAGGAATGCTTTATGATTTCAGAAGGTGTTATATGGGCAACAGCTACCACTATGAATAGTGCATAAAGCCTACTCATATCAAATATACAGGAGAAAAGCATAGGAAAGTTGTAGACAGGAAGAAATAGGGTTCCTGCTTGGGGATGAAAGGGGGCGGGAAATTCCTTTGAATACAGAGAAAATGGGAAAACAGCCCTTACAACAAGTAATAACTTCAGCCTAAGAACCTTGCACACTGTGATTCTTCCATGAACATGTGAGTTACAGGCAGAACGAAGGGTGACTGGTACAAGTGGTTATTAAATAAGATACAAGTAGTCACAAGATGAGCCTTATGTACCAGAGGAGGCAAGCAAAAGAGACAAGAAATCTGCAAACAGACTGACCGGCTGCACAGAGGATCAGAGGGACAGAGGAGACAAACGGCTGATCAGAGATTAAATTTTCCCCGAGAGCACAAACAACCCTCCTGAATACGTGCAGGTTTATGTGAGCAGGTTTGAGCATATGAAGGGGCCAGAAGAAAGAAAGGAAAGGATGGCACTGAGGCAGCATGTGGACATGGTGACAACATTACTTATAAAAATGCTGAGGAACTGATAGAAATCTTTGCTATACCTCTGACCCCCCACCCGCTACCCCATTCTCACCAGTACTCAGGAAACAGCATTTCAATATATCTGTTTATATAAGTAAAAAAGTAACAAACAGTGTATGTATAAATCCTTGCTGATCCCAACTTCATACTTTTACATTTTTTTATTTTCAGAGTGCTAAGTATGACAAAACAACACAAGTCAGTGGAGGGAGGTATGCCCCCAGCCCCAGCGGCATGTTTCTGCCCTAGAAAATCTACGGAGACAAAAGAGACCATGGGCAGGAGAAAGCAATAACACTGTCCCTGTATTACAGATTGAGAACCAAGGAAGAGAGCTAGTAAGGGATTTTCCCATGAGCTAAGTTGTAAAACTAGATTTTGAAACCCTCTCTCCCCCTCCTACATTCAGGGCCTCAGTCACAAAGGCACTGCATTTCTTTTAAGGACAGTCTCTTCCTGAGAAGACATTCTCAGGAAGTCTTTGACTGAAATGCATACAGTGAGTTTATATACCTGTAAGATTTATTGAACCATGTTGTACTTTCCCCCACTATGTTTCCAGCTATCTTGCAGTCACTTCTGGTCTGAGCTCAGATTAGCAGCGCTACCACCTCTGTCCACAAAGAGGACCTTTCCTTCTACTTACAGTTCTATTGGTGAAGTTACTGAAGTCTGTCACTAAGATCTGCTTGATCACCTCTGGCGCGGAGACCACCACAAACATCTGGCGACCAATGTAGTACCTACAAGAAAGAAAGTAGAGAGTCCTTTTAGCAGATATCACACAGAGGACTGGGACGTTCTCTAAACTCTCTCTTGGCTTGAAAATACTTACTATGAACAAATACCACAGAAAGTATATTCTGTTGTGGAGATCAGCATCTTTCCCCATCTCTCTCAACTATCAAATTAAGATGTATGGAATTTAAAGGAAATTGCTTAAAACCTTTTACTGGTTAATAAATACTTAGCCATCATTTTAACACAATGGTTTACACACTCCATGCTCACTTCTGGATTCCAAGTGATGCAGCATCACTAAACTCAACTACAGAGGGACAAAACATTAGCAATCAGCAACTCCAACAGTCATGGAAGACCTACAAAAACATACAATATATATACACCTAATTATACAATATGTCTTTCCATGGCAAAACCCTGTCTACAATGAACCTTCCCCCACAGCCTGGCTGTGGTAAAGGCACACTTCCATCATTTCTACTGGAAGCAGCAGAACTGAGTGCATCTCAGAACACCAGCTCATCATTACCACAACCACAGCCATCTAACAGGCACCATCTGAACTTTAAATGACACCAATAAAAAAGAAATCAAAAACAAAACAAAACAATCTGTAAGGTTTGACAAGTATAAGGAAACTAATAAAACTTTAGGACAAGACTGGGTGACAGGGGTGCCTCACTTTCTGCTCATACACTCTTTATGCTCCCAGTTTAATCTGGCCCTGTGTTGCCAAGACCTGTCTCTTGGGAGACTTGACGCCACGGCGGATGCTACAAAGGCACTGGGAGACCCACCCCATGTCCTTAGGGGCACAGACCTCCCTTCTCCAGCAGTATTTCCCCCAAGGCCTGTGGATGCTCAGTGCTTGGCTGCTCTGCAGGGCAGGGAGCTGTACCACCAGCAAACAGAGGCTGCCTGCAGCCCCTTTGCCAGTTGCTGGATCAGAAAGACCACATCTGTGCTGCTGTCTCTGCTGTGCCAGGAGAGAGGAAGAGGAGGCTGGAGGCAGGCACAAGGAAGGCTGGGCAAGCTCAGAGCACAGCACAAGAGGGGTACCACAGATGCTACAACACTGTGATTTATATCAGTGCCTAATCATTTTGGTATGATACAGCTTAGTATCAATATGTCTACATCACCTGTCTACATTGCAGCAACAGAGCAGACAAGCAAACGCTGGTCTGAATTAAATTTAGCAACTGGAGGTTCCCATGGCAATGAAGCTGCAGCAGCACTGATTCCACCGGGACAAACAAGTCAGACAAATATCTTGATTCCAAAGTAGGGTTTCACAGTCCACCTTGACTCCTGTTACACCAAAACTCCTAACAAACAAATGGAAGAGAAGAATACAAAAAAAAATCTTCTTCAGGAAGGCAGAGATCTTCTTTTCATTTGGTGGGTTTCCAGAGGAAACAGTTATTTCCCAAATTCCACCCACAGGTTTCTCTTGTACCTTAGACATAGGTTCTACATATTCTATTAAAATAAAACTCTCATCTCTTCCAGTTTGTTAAACCATAGCAAAGTATCTGTCTATTAATGGCCTAAGTTTTCTTCAGAATCCTAACATTTCCATAAGGAAGAGCTGAGGTCTCACTTTAAACAGTGTTTTGATCAACGTTTGGCAAAAATGATAATACCCTACATGTCCCTTCTTCATGTATTTTGTACAGCTTCTCTGATGCTAGAGAGGCAAAGCAAGCTCCCAAGGTGAAAACCTGTATCCCTCCAAACCTACCCAGGATGATCAGCCACAAATAATGATCTCTTGTTCTGATCTTTGTTAACACTTCACATTTCCCTCCCCAAGGTTACTGAGTGTCTCATTTAATGGCCAGTGACTGGTCCTCCAACACACAGCTTTTATTAGGGGCCAAGTCCCTAACACCGGGTTCCAATCCTGAAGCAGAATATCATTATGTCTGCTCAGATATTTAAACCGTGAGCACCATGAGGCACCACACTAGATATCGTGCAAAGAATGTGTGCGCGTATGACACCTCTAGCTTACTTCAGTCTTTGGAAGCTCCAGAGCTCCAGCTCTGGTCCACTGAAATAAGAGGACAGTACTCACAGTCACAGGCCTTGAGTCACAGTACACCTTGTGCTTGTAATCAGGGCTAAAATAGGGGATGGGAGCATGTGCTGCTAAATCTGCTTTTACAAGAAAGTGACTCACAAGCCAAGCTTATGCAAACAAATCTATTCATCTTTCTCCAGTTCAGACCAGTCATCTGAACTCCCAGTTCTGCTTTCACAGTTAAGCTCGTTCTTTTTTATTTACTCTTCTCTAACATTCTATCTATCTGAGCATCTTCTTTCCCCTTCCCTATTCAGCTACATATAAGGGCAGGAAAGGAGTATGAAAAATATATCCCCTAAAACGTATGAATTAAAAATACTGATAAAAAATCTTAAATTGCCTTTTGTCGAAGATCTGCTGGCTTGTAAAAAACAGCTGCTGTGAAATGCACTCAGACTATCATCTTCTGTTGTACCTTGATCAGTAAAAGCTCTCTTTCTGATTTCTTTTTTTTCCATTCTACTACTCTCAGAGTATAATCTTGCCAATGTTTCCCAGGACACAGAAAGAAGAAGGCATGTATGGACATGCTTTGGAAATCAAAATCCACAAGCTAAAAGCATGACTTCCATGAAGTAAGAAACAAGATTGTATGAGCTATTTCGTTTAGTAAACACAGGATCCAGAACGTGCAAAACCACCAGAAATATGCTTAACTGAGTTTTAATACACTTAAAATCCTTTGCAGCACCAAGACCTCAGTCTCAAACCAAAAGGATATCTCCCAACTATAGATTTTTTTAAAAAAAAACTTATTTTGAAATGGCAAGGAAAAGATAAAATCCCCCTGAGCAATAATCTATTCTTCCAAAGTAAATAACATATTCACCCTTGCCATGTAACTTCATTTTGATTTTGTATTACTACATGAGGATATCGCCAGCTTCACATAGACTTAGATTTATTATTGAACAAAACCCAATATTCTTGTCAGATTTTAATAAATAAGAGTTTGAGAAAAACAAAAGCCTCCCAGCAAGTGCATTACAAATGGATTCATGAATAATTTAGGACACCACTTTTTATTAACTTTCTCTAGCTTAATCTTTCCACAGGGCTCGTCCACATGCCGAAGTCCTGCCTCTAACTGCAGTGATACAGTACCACTACACCACTCAGCCCAACCCTGTCTAATGTTTTCATGTAGAGCATTCAGCCTGCTAACAAAATGTTCATGACTCTCCAGCTCATTCCTGCACAGAAGCAAGAACACGTAAATGTAGAATGATGCCCTCAGAGCAATGCAACTCTGTCTACAGACGAATCTGTTGCAACAAACCTGTAAGAACAAAAATTCAGGGCACACACAAGTGTAATTCTCCAGTGTAGATGAGATCTCAGTTATCTAAGCCACACTGCTAGAGAAATTTCTACTAAATGTCAGTTTAAAATGCAACCCTCCAAACTAGAGGGAAACTTCCACATTTTTAGACCAGCTGTTTTAGGTCCATTGGAAGGTGAGACAGAGCAGATGTGGTACATCACCAGCACAAGGACAGTGTGGGCTTTCTCCAGGGGCTGCAAGGAGGATGAGGCACCACTGCCCCAGAGGCTGCTGGTACAAGAGGCAAGGAGCCTGCCCTGTGCAGGCTGGAGGAGAGCTGCACAAAATGTTTTTCAGAGACGTTCAACAGAGGACACAGATTTACTCGCAGAAGTTATGGAGAAGCCAGGCTGCCCTCCAGCATGTTTACCAAAGGTCAAGGGGGTGGTTAGACTGTAGTGCATCAGGCAAGGGAAGTTAATCTGCTTTCGGAGTGTTTTGATAACTTCAGAGGCTACAGATACCAAACACAGGCAACTGCAGCAGTTTGGTTTGTGGGAGCAGACAGTCATCGTTCTTACAGTAGTTAATGAAAGGACACAGACTGCTACCTGGTTCAAGTTTCATCCAGGATACTGCATTCCTCTTTGCAATTATTTAGTCATTTAGTAGCTATGTATTTCCTTATCTCCTCAGGAATTTGTAGCAATCCAGCAACGACTTCTGCTGTTTTGTACATGCCCCACCATTGCTTTTTGCAGAGCTGTGGCCCAGGTGTCTCACCTCACACCTAGCATCTGGCATGGCTGTGGCCACAGAAGTCACCTCACGGATGCACAAGACCCCAGCAGAAGAGGCCATTGCGCCATCTCCCTTTCCAGCACTTGCCATGGACATGCTGCAGAGACCCTGCCTTGCTGCGCAGGGACAGACAGAGAGCACGCGCAGTGCATCGTGACAGAGGGTCACGTGTTTTTGTATAACACCCACATGGGAAACACCTGCAACCCTTTCACCTTGTTTATAGTGCTGCTGTCAATGCACAGGAGACTTTGATCTCCTTATCTATTATCAGTCCTGTGTACAACAAACACAGCATACTAATCATAAAACACATATATGCCGGTAGGCAATAAAAAAGGCTTTGTTTTCTATGCTGCAGTCTGGTAAAGTACACAAAGATCAACTGGAAAGGTAAAAAAAAAAAAAAAAAAAAAAATTATCTCCATCTTCATCAGGGAAAAGTGAAGGAAAATAAAGGGGAAAAAATGCAAACACATAGGGGAAAAAGCTAATTTTCTTAGGAGACATTTCCCCCCAGAAAAAAAAAAAAAAAAAAAAAAAAAAAAAAAAAAANAGAAAAGAAAAGAAAAGGAAAACCTTCCTTGATTACTCTGCTTCTATTATTTAGAGATACCCATTCCCTGCAGGCAGAAAAATGCAAAAAAAAAATTAATAGCACATTGCTTGTGTAAAGTAGGACTCAAGGCTGGCATTACTTGCTTAATTATTTCAGAGGTCAGCAAACTGATTTGTCACAAGCACCATCCCCTCCTCCTAGCTCTAGCAGGGAGTTCAGGCCCTACAGGAATTAGTGCTACATAACTAACAGCTGCAAAACCCAAACACAATCTTCATGGAAATGGTTTCTTTGGTCCAAGAGGAAAGGAAAGTAAAAGACGGGACCAAAAATTGTGAGGTACCAGCAAGTCCTATTATTATTTGTATTATGTTAGCAGCTAGAGGCCTCCAAGGTCCTTGGGTCCTAATTTGGTAGGAGTTATACATAAGTAGGAGGCCTGGATAACCCTCAGTTTAAATAACCACAAGCAACAAACAGTGGGGAAGACAAATGACATCCTCTGCCTTCCAGCTGATGGAACTAAGGTCCAGTCAGGGATGGAAGAGAGAGGAATTTCAAGCTACCACCTTTTATCCTGTTGACTCTCTGTGGGACCAGGGTTCCTCATCTGCCATTCACCTCTGAAAATCTCAGGCTGGTTTCTTCAGGCTTCTTCAGGAAGCATGGTGGAAAGCTAGGAGCTTGCACCTGTGCTGCTTCTCCTGCAGCCCAGGCTGTGACACCAATGATGGAAAGACCTTGCTCGACTGTCAGCATAGAGCGCTCACATGTGGAGTAGCCCCAGATAAGTGAGAAATGCACCTTGCCTCTAAAGCAATGAAAACCCACCCTAGACAGAGGTGATCTTATTGCACAAGGAAATGGAGCACTGGTAGCGCCGAGCAGTCTCAGGCACCGACACAACTCTGCCATCACACACATGCCTTAGCCTAAGACTAATCCAGCCCATTGTATAAATTCATGAAAAAGATATGGCCACTTATTTAATTTATATTTATATATTTAAATAGTTCCTCATTCCCCTTTTTCAATGAACTGTACTTCTTTTCATGTCATGAAAGCTTCAAAATAAACACAGACAACTATTAATTTAATTCCTGACTTCATTAAAAACACCCCGTAACAAGATGCCCAGACTCTCACGCATGCTTTCTGTGCTGCCTTGCATTGCCCTGCACCCACCTCTTTGTCCACATACCCAGGATTACAAACACTATCTTCTACATACCAAGAACCCCTGTGCTATCTCAGACTTGCACCTTGCCAAAAGACTTCTGCTTTCCCATATGCTTAAGGAAGTATCAAGAAAGGAGGAAAACGCTGGGATTATTTATATTCTGCCCATCACTAAAAGCAGCGCTGTATTTAAAGGAGCTCCTTCATCAGGTGTGAGACTGATGGTACAGGAGTGGGATAGTCATGATCGGCTGTAAGGAGAGGGGGCTCTGATTGTGGCCAATGCATGGTACAAAGCTGGGAAAGCACTTGAGTCCCTTATGCCCTGCTGTAAGCAAGATCTGTTTCTGGGCATCTCTGCTGTGTGCAGGGGTTTAGCGACCTGAGCATATCCCCCTCCCCATTTACTAGACCCTTCACCTTCCAAGTGAGCAGCATGGATGATGCAGTCTCCACATGGCTGTGTTAATTCATTCATGAAATGAAGTAGATGACATTTACCCACATATAGGGAATGACAAGGGATTAAATTAAGCTCACAAAGTGCCATGGAGAGGAAAAAACATCCCTCTGAATTATAGAAGCATGTTGGGCTATCTGTGCGCATTTGGTTTTCTGAGGAAATTCTAGTCCAGATCCAAGTGCAAGGCTCAGTCACAACAAAAACTCATGTCCATGTTTAGTGATGGGGAAGAGAAGCAGATAGGGAGATGGATGCAGAGAGGAGAATTTTTTTTTTCCCTTATTCCAGGCAGGCAGTGGGAGAAGCGCGGAGCCCAGTGCGGTGCGGGCTGTGCACCCCCACAGCAGGACATTCCCTTGCCAGGGCTCTGGGTTTATTTTTATCCTGGCGACTGGGCTGAACCGACTGCCACCACCACAGCTCCGCGGGTCTGCGTCACATAGCTGTTGCTGATTAGCTACATCAGTATGCCACTTCATTAATGCAAAATGAAAACTGTAAATAAGAGATCCTTTTTATAGGATGCTACTGGAAACGAGAAGTGCTGTGATATTATTAAGAAACCAGGCTCTCCTGCCTGGAAGTACAGTGCCATTGCTACTGGGGGATGCTCAAAATGCTCACAGTTCTTAATTTGGCAAGCTTGCCACAGGAAGGTTTCTGAAATCTTTTCCCACCATGTTTCCCACCAAGCTTGGACTGTATTAGTCTGTGTTTTGTTACCCATGTTTAGACTGTGACATTTTCACCAAAGCTTGTTTTGTCTGTGCTTGTTAAAGCACAGTATGCCTGACTGACCACATGTGATGCTGCAGCAGACATTTCCTGTGTGTTTCAGCATATTTCTGTGCCTGGCCTTTCTGTGGGCTCATGAGACACAGCGTGAGAGCAGCCCCATCTTGGGATCTTTGCACCTAATTCAATACCAAACCACTCCTTTTCCATACTCCATGAGAAAAACCACCAGGTTACTATTTCCAGAACACTGGGTTTCTATTTCCAGAGAAAGCTACACCTGGGAGATAGCAAACTTTCTGTTTCTCCAAACTTTTCTTGCCACCATTTACACAGTGTTCATTTATATGGATTTGTATGAGTCTATTATTTATATTTGACAGCATTACCTATTTTTATCAGTGCACTGCAAAAAAAGGAAAGGCTACAAGATGGCTGAGGAGGATAAGCAGACAATGTTACTCCAGCTATACAAGGGTAGCCTTTTCTCTGTCCTCTATTAAAAAAAAATAAAAAATAAAAAAAAAAGAAAGAAGAAAAAGGAAAAAAAAAAGAAAAAAAAAAAAAAAAAAAAGGAAGAAGACGGATGTGCTCAGCACATATCCTGATTCCTAGCCAGGAGCTGGAAGCAGCTTCCCTTGACAGACAGGCAAGCATTTCTAGGAAACAACAGGAAGTTTAAGTGTGGCAGGGCTGCAGCCATTTCATACAAGATAAATGGAGATAGCACAGTGTACTTGAACATGAGGGATACGACTGGGAAGATACACAGAAAAATATGACTTGGAGAACACACAGGAACAGGGCGAGCAGCACATTGCTGCTTTCTAGCAAAGCAGGGGGGACCCATCTGAGCAGGAAAGCCAAGGAGGATGCTCTGTGTCCTGGGAAGCAGGAAGGTATGTGTGCACAACGGTGCAGGCTCCAGGGAAGATTTGGGGATGGGGGACAAAAACGTGTGCAGCCATGCAGAGAAAATGAAACTGGGAAGATGTGGACAGATTTAAATGTAATTTGTGATACAATGACAGTGCAAGATACAATGATCTATAAAGCAGGTTGGCTGTCATAAAAGCACAAGTGTAATAAAGTCGCTAGTTACATGCCCATCACTGAACCTCATATAAGAAAACAGTTCTCTAGAAAACAAAAAGAAAACCTGTGAGATCCAAATTCTGCCTCTCATAAAGCATTTCTGACCACAATAAAACAAAGACTTGCTATTTTTCCTCACTGAGACCTGACATCAGGGTACAAACAAAAGCCATCCATATGACTGCATCGCTGCAGCCTTCATCCTATACGCACTTTGCACATCATGGCCAGGACTCAAGTGTGACCAGAGATCTTCACATCTCCGGTTTGGGTTAGCCATTGTAGCCCTAGAGGAAAGAAACAGCTTTCAGAAAAACACTGAGCATCTCTATCTGTTGAGAAGTCGTGTCCTGATACATATCTGCAAAAGCGGCATTCAGAACAGAGGCATGCAATATCAGTAGGCTGCTTCTGTTTGTTTTAATTCTGCACTATATCTTTGATTTCTCCTAGGCAAGACAGCTCATCTGCCTCCTGTAAATATCATCAGCAGTGGTGGACGATACAACGTTTTGTTTTTGCATATGTTTGAAATAAACATACACATAATTTTCTTTCAAGTCTACCCCTTCTTAGTGGCATTTTGATCTTAAATCAATGAGAGTGCTACAATATATTGCACACCATCACTTTTTATTCCTTTACCCTGCTTACGTTAATGCAGATCCATGCACTTCTGGAATCATATTGTCTTAATATTAGAGTATTTTAATTCCTCCAAGATAGATAGGACTCAATATACTGATTTTCTGCATTGTAAACATAACAACACAATGAAATGAGTAAGCCAAATTGAGTTCTGCATAACAAACTACATAGGCATACACCATTTTCTTAAATCAGAAACAAGACATTTCAACCTGGCCATGACTATCAGCCTGAAGATATCCTAACTGCAGGCAAATGAAAGCAGGGTTCGTCAAGTGGGAAGCCATGGGCATGCCACACTGCTGGCTCACGTGGTACAAGCTCTGGACAGCCTTACTCAGGCACAGAAGGGATTGCCAGGCTGGCCACAAGGGGAGCAGGCACTGAGACTTGTTTTTCTTTCCTGATCTGCCTTAAAAATATGTTGAAAGAAAGGAAGAAAGGATAGTAACCACCTACTGAGCTCCTGGGACTGTACTTTTTATGCTATAGCATACAAAATGCATTCAGGCAAGATTCATTCTTTTGAAACCTTACATACCTATGGTAGTGTACATTTTTTCTATACATCTTTAAGACCTATACACACACAAAATCATTTAATTTTGTTAATGCATTATTAAATGCACACTAAGCCCAATAAAAGTCATTTCCCAACGCTATATGCATTTATCATCAAACCACTAGAAGAATTCTTTACAATAAAAATGCTAGCTGTACACATGACCAAACTAAATTATCTCGGGAAATGGCTATTACCTGACCATGTGGAAACATTAGAAAGCAGGGCTTTGTTATAGGACTAGAAGGAAAAAATATACTTATTTTCTTACATAAAATTCAAAAGATAAAAATATTTTTAATAGTAAAAAATAAATAAATATATAAATAAAAAAGCTGCAGCTCCAGGAAATTTTCCTCAATCAGTTCAATCTGTGTCATGCTGGACCTTAAAAACCCATTAAAAACAACTATGATAAATTTCCCAGCCTCTTTCAGCGCACCACACAGAAGACAAAGGAAACTGCAATTCAACAGAGAAAAAGAAGAAAAGAATGGCAAAGGCTGATGGATTGTGTATCAGTGGTAACATCCTCAGTCACAACAACAGGCAAGTCTGCGCCACAAAGGACGGTAGCAGCAGAAGGGATGTGTGCAGCTGACAACGGCACACCAAAGTAATGACTTCCAGGAAAATCTGCTCCTACGAATGGTCAACATGCTGCTGGGAAGCAGTTGAGTCACGGCTTTCATAACATGGCAAATTATTTCAGTCTAAAAGCTGAAGTACTGAAGAAGAGGACATACAGCTCTGGTAAGACAACTGTGTGGATAATATCCTACACAAACGGCTAATGTGAACACCTGGCTTACATTATTAAACCTCACTGGATCCAGGCAAGTCGAGGATTTCACCCAATATTTAATGCCATACACCACAGATCATGTTTCAAACAGTAATATTAGTAAGAGCACTGCCTTGTTGACCCATTTTTCCATTGACCTCCTTGCACGTAATATCAATTGTAACAAATATGCTTTTTTTGCTCCTCTTTTTTTTTCTTTTTTGGAGCCGGAATAGGGGTGGCAGTGGATTTCATATAACAAATTGTCTTATCCTGAAACTATCTGAATCCCTTAGGATGGTGGGGCTCATTTATTCCTCTTACATGGATCCTGGAGCAGTAGGCCCTGCTCACCCATCCCCTTACGAAGGCTGAAGGACAGCCCTGGCACAGCACGTCACACTGATGCTGGGACCCCATCCCCACGCACACACTGCACACTGTCAAGCTGTGCTCATGGTTGCTTCAGACAGCTGTCCTGGGCCCACATTTGGCCACCCTGGGATGTTAGTGAGATGTAAGCTGAAGAATTTCTCTTCTTTGGCTTGGTCACAGTTGCTTGGCTAAAGGCCTTGGGACTCCTGGGGACCTGCCTCATTTCTGAGCTGTCTGAGTAAATGTTATCATCCAACATTGCTTTGTTATGTTACTTCCAAAACCCATCAGGTCTCTGATGCCTGCTGGAACTGTTTCCTAGAGCCCTTTCCTCCGGACAGTAGAGTGCACATGAAACACCAGTATTTGTACTTAGGATTTTTTGGGGAGAATTTCTGAAGCAAAGCTTGCATTTTTAATTCCTAGGAAAATAGTAAAACAAGTTGAAAGTAGATCAATGCAAACGATACATGCTTCTAAACACAGAGTTATTACAGTAAGAGCAAGCGATTTGATGCTCATGCAGCAACAGAGGTATAGCAGAGATGCAGCCCTCTGAATCTATCCATAACTCCTATAAACAAAGCAGAAAGTACAGACACAACTGTAGGATGAACCACCACTGAAGTAAATATATTGATCTATCAAAAATGATTGAAGACTGACAATAAAAGGGTTATAAAGAAAGAGAAGGGAAAAAAAAAAAAAAAAAACAACCCACTGAAATACTCCCACCTGCATTCACAGGGAAAAATGGACTGGAACAGTAAAACACCGTGGCAGTGCCTGTACGCCTTTGATAGCTGCCCCTCCCAAAAGCTGGAACAATCTTGCCGTAAACCCATCAAATTAAAATGTAAATGTATGAGCAATTGTCTGCGGGATTCAAATACCTCGTGTCCTGTAGGCAAAGGAAGGGGAAAGAAGGAAGGGCACCACTTGTAATATTTGTAATTATTGATCATGCTCTCCTCACCTGGAGCCTTCTCAAACCAGCAGAGACCCTACAGCTAAATATGCAGTGCTGCCTTCATGGTAGCTTCAGTGCTGCTAGCAAAAGCCTCCTCACCTCTGATCCCAGCACAACCCAGTGCTTTGACTCCCCTGGCAGGAGGGGGCAGGCAGGGACAGCCCACAGATTTTGTGGGTTCCAGACAGAGTGAATCATGTAAACAGACACCTGCAGAAATGCAGTAGTCAAAATGACAAATTTGAACGAAGCATGAGATGGGGAATTATTTTGAATGGAACGCCCACAGCAGTTGTGTGCGTGTGTAAACACAATGCTGTATCAATGGGGCATCAGGGGCTACATGAAGGCTTAAGAGCTGTGTATTTCTTTAAATATTTTGCTAAGGAAATCAACAGTTACTGTAGTTTCACAAACTCAGTTCTGTTTTTCACTGTAGATGAAAGTCTACTTGTGCTAGTTACTGGACAAAAGCAAATAAAATGCCACTGATTCCAGAGAAATTTAGGTCTGCAGTTAAGAGTAAGTTCCATCACTTCAAGTATTAATCTTACAGTTTTGCAATACGCTTCTCTCTCTCAAAAATCAGAATTTAAATGATTTTAATAGAAAATAATCTAATATTTAAAGGTCAACACTTATCCATGTGATATTACATTACTATCTGACCTGATTTAACCCTTGCCTCTGTGCTGCACTTGTAGACTGACCTTCTCATTCTCCCGCCCCATGCATAGCTTATTTATTACCTGTTGGACCAAATGCACAGCCAGTGGACACAGAGAATTGTTAGGCTGCTTTCACAATATTTTGCTTTTGTCCTTCACACAGAGTATTTCATAAGATCATCCATGTGATAAAAGGTCCCAAAGAACCAAGATCCTCTTCTAATGTCATTTTTGAAAGACACTGCAACAATTCCCGGTGTCCTTGCCAAAACCCTTTTTCAATAAAATAGATTCCAGCATTGAAAGAAAAGCTTGGATTATTGCTCAGTGATAAAATGTCTACTGCTAGCCCTCACGGAGTAAGAACATTGCTCCCCACTCACTCCTTTTTCTGTAAACTACTTTAAGATGTCTGGATATGTGTTAACATTTGTTATAGCAAACCTAATTTTATTCAATAGGTACCATCATCCAAAAATCGAAGTTATATAACATAAGAGAAACCTAAAAACATTGGGTCAAGACCCTCAGATAGTCATGGCTCTATGCCCTTAATGGAGCTTCACTGAAGTAAACAACAGCTTGAATGTCCAGACCACTATTTTCAGGCTTGTTTACATGGGGGAAGAGAAGAGATTCTGGGACAAGATGTGGTTTGAATCTTAATACAGTTAGACTAGAAAAAACTCCTACGGGAACACACCCATATCAGTATAATAATTGCTGGGGGAATTGGTCACTGTTTTCCCTGATTTAGTTTGTGCCATTCCAGAACTGCTGTGTTTGTGCATGGGATGTTTTTTTTGACTTTACTACAGCTGTTTAATTATACCAGTACAATTTTATCAGTGTGACAAAAATAAATCCTCCTTCAAGACAAGCCTTCAGGTTTAGCTACCAAATTTAATGGAAGGAAAGAAAGATTCACAGTCCCCAGGGTAATGATGGCTCAGCTCATTCCACACTCCCCAAGCTAGGAGAAAAAATAGCATAACAGCTGAAAACAACTTCTTTCCCTGTAGTGGGCTGTACTTTTACCTATTGCCTGATGAAATCATACCCAGTTCACTGCCAGCAGAAGGTCTGACATAAAGCAGACTCTCTAGGGAATGAAGAGAGGTAGTCAAAGAGAGAAAAAGGGTAATTTGAAGATGGTGCCAAACCAACAAAGAAAAAGGAGATATTTTGTTCCCTTTACTACTAATAAAACATAGAAGACTAAAATTGATCCCCAGACTAATAAGGTAGAGGAAAAACTAAAACCTATATATGACAAAACAATAAAAAAGTAATGAAGAGATTTATGGAAGTACATAAAAACCTTGGAATGATGTAAACATTTTCAGGTCATATTACTGCTTTCAGCACAACATGAATAAGAAAGTAAGAGATGAATAAAAATTAGAGCATGGAGGGAAGATCGCATAGGGTGGAAAGGGATGGGGAGGAAGAAGAGAAAGAAAACAAAGAAAAAAATTACAGCTAGAAGCATGAAAACAATGCCAACAAGACAAATCTGTCTACGTAAAAACTGAAACGCAAAACAAACCCCAGAGCCAAACTGGTGGAACCATCAAAGCACAAGAGGCAGTAACAGAATGGGAAGTGCCTCTCTAGAAACCTGGGCAAAGCAGCTGTGCTAATCCTCAAAGAGGAAAACCATGGCAATTTCTAAGAAACTAAGTGACAGTCATCCCCAAAACCGTTCCTTCACAACACTTAGGTGAGACCCCCCAAGGCCTTTGCTAAGGACTCCGCACAGTATGGGGAGAGAGGTCTGACCAGCACCTGCACCTGCCTCCTGGAGCTCCTGGCAGAGAACTGAGATGTGCAACATGTTCCTGGTTTCCAGCTTCTTCTTTGCACCTTTCTCCTTGTCAGGGATATGTGGGGAAGAGAAATCCCTTTTGCTTGGTGTTTCTCATGGCACATGCAAAGGCAGTCATGAGTTGCTCTGGATTTCTTTCAGCTGCCATGAAGAAGGGTAAACTGGCAGCAAGGAGCCACCTGCAGAGGCAGTGACCTCAAAGAGAGGAAAGGGGTTGCAGGAGGGACATTGGGAGGGATGACGCATTTTCTTCCCTCTGTGTGAAGAGGGGGGGGAAATGATTTAGAAGCTTTCTCTAAAATTTGCCATGTGTGGCACGGGGAACACCAGTTCATTATGAGATACATACATAGCTGGTGAAGTCAGAGACCATTAATAGCTACTGGGCATTATGTATTGTATGCATCCACTTCAAGTTTGCAGCAGTACTTCTGGGTGCTATAGGAAATTCTAATGCAAGTATTGATTTTGCTGTGCATATTACATAATAATACTGCTTTCCTATAACATCAAATAGGTATACTGAAACAATGCCCCAGATTTTCAGTCTCTGAAGGCCTCAGCACATTTCTTTCCAAAGGGTGGAAAAAGGAAAAAATTACAAGATGAACTTTACAGCCTGTTAAGAATTTAAGAAATGTAGGCTCTGGTAGATGTGGAAAGGATAGATTCAAGGAGAAATTAAGTCAAGGAAACTAGTTCTTATAACTACGGTGCTCACTCAATATTCCCTCCTCCTCCCTTAATTTAAGATGGCACAGCCTGGTACGCAGGTGCTGATCATAACAGTGTCACACAACAAGAGGACGCAATCTGTTAAGCAGTCCCATCCCAAACCCTTTAAAATGATTATTTTAAGCATTAATTAGCTAAGAAGCAGGCAGTACAGATCAAAGATCACCTGTATTGTATATTAGGTGTAAAACGCTACTCAGGCAGCACGTTTTCAAAAGAAACAGTTTTCAAATAATCTTAACCTGGAGCTCACAAGGATTACGCTTAACAGCTGAGTACTGAGTTACTAATGTGCAAGGAAATGTGGGCACGAAGAAACACCTCCCTGGGAGCAAATGGAGGCAAAACCTGCACTCAACCAAAGCTGCTACCTGCAGATACAGAAGCAGACCATGATTCAGTCAGGTTTCTCGGATTCTAAGATATTTCTCAAGGGCCTGCACTACTGCTGTGGAGTTGACATATCTCTGGCCAGGCTCACAGAGCCTCAGCCAACACCAGCTCTGTGGAGATGTCCTGACCAAGGGATTTCTGTCTGTGCAAACACTAATGCACTGAAGCTATAACCACATCAGATTGCACAGAAATCAGCATCAGGAACTTGGTGCAGCTGACAGGCACTCTCCTTTGCTGCCTTGTGAAGTGTGTGTAAATTATCCTTTGGTTGGATTTTTACACTCCCTTTCCAGAGGTGTGAAAGATCACATCAGGTCTTTGGCTTACCTCACCTCAGACAACTGCAGTATAGAGTCATGGAACAGTCATAGATGGAGGAAAGAAACTTGGAAAATTGCAGCAGGGAGCACATGCCCGCACTGCAGTCACTGCAGGGCAATGTCCGGAATCTCAGAGAAGGAGACGGAGGGTTTTGCACCCAGAAGATCCCATCACTTGTATCAAACTTCCCCATCCAAATGGCTTTGCCTGCACTGATGGCTGGGACCATGACATTTCAGTGGGCCTTTGGGTCCTGTGTTTGTGAATACCTAGAACAAAAGTGTTCCTGGAGCTGCCTGCAAGAGGTTACAATGACAAAACAAAAACCAGTCATCACAGGGCAGACAAGCTCAGACTGTATGGTGCTTGCAGAAGGTCACAGTCCACATGCAAGATTTTGTCCATGGCTAAGAAGAGCTCATTAATGAATGCCTTCAACATGACTAGCAC
>VXAV01011462.1:469085-499936 GCA_013399715.1 Alectura lathami
GTCCCAGAAACCAAAGTACTCTTGAAACATGCCAGAATTAAACTAGTCAACTAATTTACCATTAATTCCTATAAACTGCATCCCACAGGCCTCCGTACACAGAACTTAGACTCTTCATAATGATCAGGCAGCCCACAAACCTATCACAACTGCAACAATAACACTAGACTCCAATTCTTAGAACAGTGTGGTATGCCACCTTTTGGGTAAATCCCTAGGCACCAGTCCTATAAAAGGCTATGTTTGCAAGACCAATTAGCTCTAGAGAGAATAAGAGAGACTGGTGATGATATCCCCGTAAGTAACTTGCAGGAGTTGTTCCAGCAGCTTGGTTCAACTGTTGGAACTAACTGCAAGCAACTAATTGTTGTTAGGTGTGAGGAGTTGGGTGGAAACATAGCACCGCACTGTGGCACTGAATTTTAGCCAGGAATATTTGTAGGTTTGGGCTCTTTCCTAAAAACATTTTTAAAAAATAGGTTACTATGAGGAAATTCTATAAGTGTTAATTAAAAACATAAGGGGGAGTGGTGCTCTGAGAGTTTAACATAAGAATATTGAGAATCCCCTATTGTTCAGTCAATTTTTGAGATAATCTTTTCCATTTCAGAGAGAACACACATTACACACAGGAGCTAGCACATTACACAGAGAAACAATAAAATTTTCTACAGGCAAAGTGCTGTCAAAAGAGAGGGTGGAGAGGGGGACGAAATGTTTTTCTCCCCATTAACTTCTTTCAGCTACAATAAACCTAGGTGTTTATGTGTACCAACAGTAGTTAAATATTTTTCAGGTACAAATGGAATTGTTTCTTTTATGGTTCTGATTCATCAGGGTAGATAAACTTCTGCCTAACTTGAAGCATGCTGAGTAGCCCATTGACTTTACTGGGATTACTCCTGTGCTCAAAGTCAGGCACATGCGTACGCACATACAGGGTTTCCTGTATGGTGTCCACAGATTGCAGGTGTTTCAAGAAAATAAAGATCATTACTTCACAACATCAGTTTTAGGTATGTTCATCAATCCTGTAGAGTCAAAGGGCCTTATCAAAATACATAAATGAAGAGACATTGCTAAGAAAAAAGTCTTGAAAGATTGTGAAAGGTCTGTCACTGTCCAAAAAAGTGTATCCAAACAAGTCAGGCTACCAAAAATCTTTATCAGGTCAAATGTGAGACCGAGATTACGAAGAGCTATAGATCAGGAACAGGAAGCTTGTTTTAATTCTCTCTCCTACGCTTGCCCAGGAGTGATTTCCTCTAACTGAAACATGAAAAGTGAGTTGTTTAAAATATCAAAATCAAGAAAGGGCCACAGGAGATGTAGTAAGTCCATTAGACCCCTGGTGTAAAAGAGGAAATCAAACAGGGTAAGATTGTTTCATAAAACTACATTATCTCGTTACATGAGCATACAGAGACAAAGATAAGAATATCTGTCCTGAGATTACTCTTTCCACATACAGCAGAATAAGGCTAAAAACCAAGACACAAAAAAACAAGAGCAGCAGCAACAAACAAACAAGCAAACAAACAAAAAAAAATTATGAAATTAAAATGGCAGTAACAACATTTCTTCCTCAGGTAAAGTAAGTGCATGATGAAAACACCAGTTGTTCCCTGCAGGATGAAATCCTGCCCCTGTCCACTTTCAGTTCTCAATGTAGCGTTTGAGGAGGGATAACGATTCATGAAAAGTTCCAGATTTCCAAATCCCAGAAAAGCATGTCCCTCTTCTGTACACAAAAAGATAAAGCCCCAGACCTCTGCAGGGACTAACCAGTGCTTCTCAGCCCTGAAACAGAGGCCAGGAACTTCAGCAAGAGAATCCTGTTTCTTGTCCACAACTTTGACTCAGGACTCATCTGCAGAAATGCTAACTAGTGCCATCTGTAGCAACCATTTTTTTGGGAGAGGAGAAGTCAAGCATTAAGACAGAACAAACTCCAGCTGTATAGACTTCTGAAAAGCTGTCAGCTGCCAGCGCAGCTTACAATCACAACTAAGCCCTGGACACACTTCAAGTTAGTGACGGGATGCATGATCTATCCTAATCCTTTAAACCACCCAACCATTTAAGTGACCAGACTCAGCCTTGGTTCCAATAATGGCCTATTATGAAACCATTCAAGGAATATTAGGAAGTCTTTAAGGAGGAAAAACAAACAAACAAACAAAAAAAACACCCAACAACTACAAAGAAACCACACACACAAAAATTAGACTGTGTAATTCCATAAACACCTTAAGAAAATTGTCTGCCCTGTTTAAGCTTCTTTCTGTGTATTACTTTAAAATGTGCTGAAGTAATCTGCTGCAAAACAAGGTGCTTTTTTTACAGGAATAGAACTCCATTCACATTTGTGTTTCCACAACGTGCTCCAGGAGTTCATGCTTGCACCCATTTTTCTACTTGCAGCTTGATATGTTTTCTGTGATACTGTGCTGATCGTGGGGTGCCAATGCAGGAGCCCAGGAGAAGCTCAGCATGGGTAGATGCAGTTTGATTATGATGGTTTCACTGCAGCCTGAGAATGGTTTACAACTGGATCTCATCAGAAATGTTCTCACTATTTTCTCACTACCATCGTAAAAAGCAGATTTTGATCTTGTTGACTCCATTTAGTAGTACACAGCCTGATAGCCCTGGACTCGGAGCCCCTGACTGCTGCCTCATTTCTAGGCGTGGTTTAATCCAAGCTCCCTCTTCCTGCTTCTTCTGGACCCATCTCTTCACATCTGCCTTATACTTTGTTCTTGTCCTCATTGGCATTTATTCTACTACATAGTTGGCCACGCTTCTCACAGCAGGATGGAGCTGAGAGTTCAAGTGAAGGAAGAGTAAGAGTAGGGTTTGACCTGTTGCAAGTTGTTTCAGATGCAAAAGGACAAGAAGAAAGAGTATCATCCCACAAATTACACTGAATTTAAATCTTCTATTCTTACTCTTTGATTATACACAGTGAGGTCGATGTTATAACTCTTATAATCTTCCTCACATCCAAATGCATGGCTATGGTCAAAAGCAGAATAGATTCATCACCCCAGAGGCAATTACCTGCCTTTTTGTGCCTGTATACTATTTTCAGATCATTTGCTGGCAGGGTGTTGTTGGGTCACAAATNACGAAGTGTGTATAGAAAGTAAAATCAAATCACTCCCTCTACAGCTCTGCTGACATATTAGCAATTGGCCTTCTGACTCTATTAAACATACTCTCACTCTTCATTTCTCATTATCACCTCCGAAGATCTTTGTTTCTTTGTCTCCTCTTACCACCTACCAAAACAAGAGTACACCCTAAAAATAAGTGATACAAGTCACTAATTTCCACAGACCGCATTACTTTCCAAACAGGATATTTTTCACTTTTTATTTTTGGTATGGAGAAACAGTACATATATTTTAGAGGAGAGAGATTTTTTTTTTTTAGAGAAGATGCTCCAAAATATAGCTAAACCAAAGCTTATTGCTCTGACGCATGATCTCATCAAAAGTTCTGTCAGTGGCTTGATTTTCCCCCAATGAACAGAAAAGCTCCATGTCTGCTTTTGTGCCAAACCAGAGCTGTTTGTTTCCCCCTTGGCCTCCATCTTGGGCCACCTATGTATGAAAACAGACAGTTTTCCAAGACGCACACACATCCAAAGACAATTTGCATTGTCTCTCTATATAAAAGAATAATACCATCACCTCTCCTTTGGATCAGCACACAGGAGCGAGGAAAAAAATGCTTTTGTGACCTACAAAAGCCTTACTTGAAATAATTCTCTACGACTTGAGGCCTTTTGGAATGGAAGGGATATATTGTTTTGACTTGATTAAAGCTGAAAAGTTGATTTGACATCCTGTTGTCAAGGAAACCAATTCACACACAAAAGAAAACAGTTGTGATGGTATCATTCAGACTATTCAAGTGACCTTAGAAAGAAAAAAAGTCTTCAGTTCCAAAGATTTGTATTCAACTCACTTCACCACTGTAGGAATAAAGATCATTGCTCTTTATGCTTATTGGAAAGCAGTTTTCAATCTGGAAAAAGCAAAATGCCGTATCTTCTTCCAACTGCCAGATTCAATACTTTGCTGGGGCCGCTCACATAAAGACACCTACCATTTACTGCCTATTTCAAAGAACCACGGAAAGAATCACACAGATGTACAGGGAAGGAGAAAGAATTTCTTTAATTGACAGAACCGTGATAAATACCCCCTGACACATACCACACACCTATTGAACACCAGCTCCACAAGCCAGGTTTTAAAACGTCTTCCTTCAACTACAAACCAATCTTACCTTGAGCACAGCAAGGTTTGAGCCCAGCTTTACCTTCCTGGGAGACATCAAAAACAGTATTTATTCTCCGCCAGCATCCCAGATCCCTCACAAATTGTTTCAAACACAAAATAAACGCTATGCAGTTATGCTCAGTCTGCTCACCCCTCCTACCCACTGAATCCCAAGGAGGCAGAGCTTCCTTGCTGACCGCTACCACCACCATCCAGCTTTGTAGCCAATGCAAAGAGGCTTCACTGACAGCTATGAGTAGATTGGAAAAATGAAACTTTCTGTCTATCCACTCCTAGGCGGTAATTATACATCTTTCTCCCACAATGTAGCCGCTGCCTGGCCAAGTGAACAGACAGTCAACTGAATAGCAACTTGCCTCAAATTCAGCTTTGAAATAATAGGCATGATATTAATAAGGAGCGAAATACACCGAGGAATGAATGCTATTTTTACATTATTGTCGTTTAAGGGCATCACACCAAAGGTCACGGAGATAATAAGCCTCAGTCATTTTCCATTTGTTACACAACATACAAATTGCCACAGCGTTAATGAATACACTTCTCCACTCCTGGCCAGCCAAGACAATGTATTACTTCCTCCTCAGACATGTACCTAACCCTTGGAATTGATTACTCCTGCTTCTTGCAGGACTTTGTCCTTAAGGCCAAGCATAAATGCCACAAGAAGGCTGTGACTGGAGCATCAAATGTTTTCTGTGGCTGAGTCTGAATTGTTTCTGATAGAGCTTTTTAATTATTATTACTTTTTTTTTAATCAGAAGAGTGTCCAAAGCATATTTATATTATTTATGAACAAATACACACACAAGATTCATATATGCTCCCTAATAGGTGTCTTAAAACCCCTGGAGAACACTGGAAAATTTTTTGATATTGTCTGTTTTGTGGATATTGCTTGGAACTTCAATATTGAAATAAGAATTTATGCTAGAAGCACCAGCTGACCACAGCAATAGCAGTTACTGTGAAATAATTGCATTTCCAGTTAAAACAATGGAAACTGGAAAGTAGTTCTCAGAAAAAAAAAAAAAAAATTATATTCACGCAAATTTGGAAGTGCTGGGATGAAGGAACGTACTGCTTAAGCCCTCTTTACTCCTAGTAATCTGCTAAGGGAGCACAACTGAGCTACAGAGAGA
Source organism: Alectura lathami (assembly GCA_013399715.1). NCBI lineage: Eukaryota > Metazoa > Chordata > Aves > Galliformes > Megapodiidae > Alectura > Alectura lathami. Next base: position 474,541 of record VXAV01011462.1, read on the forward strand.
GAAATGTTCCATTTCCAAACTGTACATTATTGTATTTTAAGTGTAGTATTTTTGCATAAATATAGATAGCATCAGCTGAGCCAAATTTACTTTATTGCACAAACTTGGTGGGTTTTGTTTGTTTTTTGAGACACTGCAATATTATTTCTGCTCTTTGCCATAAAGAACGTGCAGATGAAAAGGGAATATTGATGCTGGTAGATTTGTATAGGTCTGGAAAAAACAAACAAATGAAAAACAAATAAAAAAACTTTACATGGATAACTAACATTAGAGAAGAATGAAGTCTAACACCAAACGCTGAAGTAAAATAAGCCAAGGCTGCTTTCTGCATCTGATGAAATAACCTCGACCTCTATCACCCAGACTGAAATACTGCAATCTCATTTTAATGAGCATCTTGTCATGGTATATTCTCCTCTCCCACCCAACAAAACCAAACCAAAGCATCAGCAAGACCCACAAGAGCAGAAAGCCGATAGTACAGCTGAACTTACCCACAAACAGGTCCATACTCTGTTATGAGTTTTGTGTGGCTTTCCCAAAAGCCCTAGGCAAAAGAAAAATACCACAATATTTTAGAACAGTGCTTAACAGAAACCCTGTTACACAGTGCTGCTAACACAGCAATGCTCTGAACCTTAAGTAGGAGAGCCATGGCGTTAACTTAATCTCATCTCTCTCTCACGGCCCATTTCTGAAATGAGAGTCTAGAAATGAAGAGAATAATAATAATAAAACAACCTGGAAAGCCATTAAACTCATAATTTTATTCCAATATATATGTGGATGGAAAAACCGACAGAGAAATAAATAAGTATATGACTTACTACACACTAAAGAAATACTGGTAACATTGAAAGGTTCTTTCGTTTCTGGTGGTGGTTGATTTTTTTTTTTTTTTTTTGAATAATATAACTAAGAACAAAGCAGCTGTGCAAAGCTGGCGTTTAGCACAAGGCAGTCCCCTGGGAGATTCTGTAGAATAGTAAGCAAATTTATTTTAACAAACTTTTAGAATTTTCACTATGTTTGATTTTCATAATTGATGAAAATTGGTATCCATTTATATAAATCTGTCTGCCACTGTACTAAATTGTTACTGTCCTAAAGGAATTCAAATTGATTAATCTGAAAGAAGGTGTGCAAAATTTATTCCCAAAAGAGAATATAAAGAAATCTGTTTTTAACAAAATTGCAATATTTGAAAGTCATACTGCACTGTGTTTGCAACTTGTCTATGGAAAAATAACACATTTGACTGTATTAATCTGCATTTAGATTAATTCGAGAAAGACTATTGCGACCTATCTTCATCAGGGAAAACTCACTAGCAAAGTAGAATACTTACAGCTCATATTGAAGCTTTCTTATTTTTAAGACATGCTGTAAAATGTTAGCTAGAACAATACGAACTATTACAAATACATAAACCACAGACATAAATAAACAAGACTTCATAATGCGTATATGCACTGGGAGCATTTTACCACCCTAAAAAGAAAATCTGATAATCATAAGTGGTTACCTCATTTATCACCCTTGGGTGCTAACTTAGCACCCAAATAAGCAAAGTACTTGTCAACACCTCCACTTCTCCTCTCATAGAGTCATTTCCTCCCAGTCCGGGCCTTCCACGGGGACACCCTAAACTGCAGCCCAAGCACTGTGGCTACACTTTTCTCCAGACTGCACACACACGTCTATATATTGCCCTCGCTGCATTCACCAGCTGCGCTCCAGTGAGCTGGCAGGGCAACAACATTTACAAGAAACCCGTGTTTAAAATGATTCAGTGACAAAGCCATCCGGAAAACCAGCTTCTTGGAGGCATGTCTGGCTTGCTACCGTAGCAGAGTCAGGCAGAACGCATTTCACATCAGGCCTGTTTATCGATAACTGGTTTCCACCTCCGGTTCTCCTAAATGAATGCAGTGGCTTAAAATTAACTGTGCTTCTCCTGCCTCAAAGTAAGAAGTACAAACCTTCAGGATAGGGGGAGGGAAGGAGTTGAAAAGTAACCAGGAGACGTGATGAGAAAGCATCCTCGGGAGCAGAGGCAGCCCCTGTTCCCCACACCCTAGGACACTCCGACGTTCTGCTCGGCCACACACACCCACCATTGCCTGTCCCCACATCGGTCCTGGCCCCCTCTGAACGTGCACGTGGTGTGGTGAGCACCTAGCAGCACATCTCACCAGGCTGCTGATGAAACACAAGCACACCACATGTGCAGGAACCTGAGAGAAGACAGTGGCCAGAGCACAGCTGAGGGAAGGAGTGCGTGTGCATCTCTGTCTGCAACGGAGCTATTCACAGCTGTAGTAGGATGTAGTCAGGAGATGGGGCTGAGAAGAAAAGGGAGAGTGGAAGAGAAAGCTGGAGAGGGAAGAAAAAAGTGGTGATGAAGAAAGTGTTACTACAATTGGTAAAATCTTCAGGTTTTCTTAGTGTTTCTTTTTTATTCAGTTATCACTTGCAATTACAAATCAAAATTAATCAGTCCCCTCAAGACTTTCAGCTGTTTTCCATAGGCATAACCTTTCAGCTGGATGGAGATGAGGGCACAGTAAGGCATTCACATTTCTCCTAAGTAGCCAGGGGGAAGGCCAATGAACCAGTGATTGTCTCAGATACACAGCAGGGGACATGCTACATCCACATAGTCCTGCCAGATTTGCAGCATCATCCCTGAACATGGCTTCTAGTAGACAGGCACCTTGAAAACCTCCTCCTTCTCCTCCTATGAGTCATGTTTGAAGCACAGCAAGCCTCCTAAGTGCTATTGGCAACACTTTTGTTTGTTTGTTTGGTTTCACACTACCCAATGTCAATCCCCTCCAAGAGTCTTTACTGCAGGTTTGTCCAGGTTTATAATTGCATTTGTACTTAATGCAGGATAACTAAGTGTCTGACCAACAATAGCAACTGTTCTACGCAAATAGAGATCAAGACCTCTCCTCAGCTCCCAAGACCACCCTGTGGGTGAGCACAAGGATGAGGAAGCAAACTCTGAAATTGTGCCTGCAGGACATGCACTCAGTGGTTTACACAGCCATAAGTCAGGAGCTATAATTATGCATTGTAGGGGTTAGGAAGTGGAGAGCAGAGAAAAATGGAAACATGTGTATTCTAATTTTTTTATACATATATATTTATTTTTTTTTTTAAAGGAAAACAGAATGAAACTGAAAAGCAAACCAATGCACTATATTATGAGACAGCACCATGCACATCAGGAGGAACTGTAGCACATTAATCAGTAACAATGAAGTGTAAAAACATAGTAAGTAATACTGTTCCAAGAGGGAAAAGTCACTTAGACTTCTCTCTGTCTGGAAGCTGCAGAATATGAATTATCATCAACAACAGCTCTGAAAAGAGTTAGGGCAGAGTGAGGAGGAGCGAATGACTTGCTGCATGTGGCCCCTACAGGGAGGTACCAGCCTGATGACAGTCCATTATCAAATAAGATAATACAGGAGTATGAAAAGCTTCTTTCCCTGAAGAAAGAATATTTTACAGCATCTGGTACACCATGGAAACAGCAGCTCAAGTGGGCTGACTGCTGCACACCCAGAAGGCTTCTTTGTTTACATGGCTGGCGGTTGCCTCCCTACAGGGAATTTGCATTCTCCCCTTCCTTTGAGCATGCATCATCAGCTGCATCTGTGGGCAAAACTACTCTCAAGGCCAAATCCTGTTCTCAGGGATACAGGCATAACCCCTACGGAAGGAAACAGGATTTGGGTCTGCATCAGCCAGAGCAAAACGTGGCCACTGCCAAACATCTATCTTGACACATCAAATATTGAGACTTCAGCTTGTGCAGCATGCAAATCAAAGGGCTTTAGAAAGGGACTGGGTGGTCTCAAGTACCCCCTCCTTTTTTTCAATAGATTCTGCCAGTCCAAGATGGATCATTCAGCAATTTTCAACTTACTGCATATTCACCTTGCTAGTTCCTCATAGTTTCAAAATCCTGCAGCAATGTTGTCTTCCTTCTTCTCTGAAAATGAGCGTAGGTGCTAAGCCAAAGTTTTTAGAAGCATCTAGTCGTATTATGTGTTTTGAGTTTGGGGGTATCTAACATAAGGCATATCTGACCTATTCTCATTAATTGCTTAATAACTCCAGATCTCCTGAGCTGAAAATAGAGACTGAAGTGACTTTAAGCTTAAACTCAAGCTTAAGGTGACCCAAATTGCATGGAAGATGCTTTGTAAAATTTCAACTTTCTGCAGCTGGAAAACATGGATTAGGAAGTTAGCCACAGTTTGCAGGGGTCACCAATTATCTTTTTTTCCATGGGGACCATCAAATGCTCCTGTTAGTAGCTCAAAAGCCAGACCCCAGAAAAGCCACTTCCAGAATGCAGTGGTAAGATTGATGTGGTGTGTCCATCAAATTCATTGCAAGAACAGCCAAGGGAAAAAGGCTTCTTTTGTTACCCCTTTTTCAAAAGCATTGCAGTGACAGGACTGGATCCAGAGATTCTGTAAACTCTCAACATAGGGGATATGGACAAAAATAAATGAAGCATTTTTTGTTTTGCAGCTCTGGATATCTCAATCTTGATGTGAAAAGAACAAATCTGGAGGTGAGGGTAAGGCAATATTTGCACACATGAGCACCTCTTGGCCTGAGGATGCCAGTGGCGGTGTTGCCTGATGCCAGTACCTGTTCACAGAGATCTGGACTGGCAGCACCAACTCATTTCACTCAGGTTCCCACAAAGGTCACTTGCCAAGACAGCCTGGATTCAAATGTGCGACTTGAAAGCCACAGATACCACGTCTCATTATTGGTCCCATATATGCTCCACTCTCCCCCTAACCACGCTGTACTCAGATGTGATGCTCTGCTTCACTGTGATATTAACTGATACATCGTTGTTTGAGCACACACCTCATGTCAAGAGACAAAAATCTATGCAATTACTTACAGTACACAGTGACAATGAATGACAACATTTATGGATGGGATTTTTACTATTCAATAGCATTCATGCGTCTTTTTTCTTTAGACCACTTGGAAATGCTAACAGCCTAGTACCATAATAAATATACACATATATTTCAAAATACAGGCTAGAATTCAACTCACGCAAACTAATATAATATCTGTCTGCAGCCCACCTTGAAGGAATGACCCCTAATTTGTACATCAAATCCAATAATAACCCTAGTGAAACTCCGAGGATGCCAGCAAACAAGGAGGAAAACAGCATGAACTTCTAAAACAGTCTGACTCCAAGCCATGTGTGCAGTTTGTTTCCTTTGATTGTTGCCCTTAATAGCTGTCCTCTGTGTATAATTTGGTTTAATTTATGTGTATGCCATTTCAGATTTTAAAAAACATATATAGCCCTTCCAAATTTATTAAAAGTAGCCTTCCTACCCATAATAGTTATTAAAAGAGGTTAGCGTTATGTAATTAAGTTAATCCTCATCTGTAAAGGCTAATTAACCGAACACTAATTGAATCTGCATATGAAAATTTGGACATGTTCTCATTATACCATTTAAAAAATTACCTGAACTAAATACCAAACAAATTATGTATTATCTTCTTTTACCTTTTCAGATCTTAAAGAAAACCTATGCTGGCAGGTTCCTGCTTGTGTGCTGTATTAGCTCTTCCATCTTCAACCAGCAGCTCTCATAACACAGTTTGGAAAACCTGTTCAAATTCCTTGGCCAGAGAGGCTAGAGGCCCTTGGGACTGAGTCATCTCACCCAAAGGATCAGCTGGCACAACACGCTTCAGTCATGCCAATTCACCACCCCAAAGCCTGCACTCACAGCCAGCTCAAAGCTGTCAGGGCAGTTTTGGCAGAGCACTACCTCTCTGACCCCAAAGATCATTTCCTAGCCAAGACCTAAGGAGAAGACAGCCTCATCTCGTTCTCCTTTCCCTGGGCGTGCCTGCATTACAGAAGCAAGATCTGTTTTGGACCCTTTTCAGCCCTTGCTTGAAACATTTACAGTTTAAAACAGTCAGGTTCCCAAGAGGGAATTAAGAAATGCACATCATCCTTTCTGGTATTTGCTGTCTCTCCCCATTAACCAGGTTAATGGCTGATTCGAATAGGCCGGTAACCGAAAAGACGACAGGAGGGAGGGGAAGCCAAGCAAGTAAATACACAATTGCAGGCCTGACCTCAATAGCATGCAAGACTTGTCAGTGCATGGAACACACACAGTCCTCACATTTTCTCATGAGCTCCACTATATGTTTTTAACATTTAAGTTGTAAGCCCCAGCACTGCATAAGTTGAAGGTTGAAGGGAGCAGCTACAGTTGGTTAACATCCCCATGTGCATCACTACTGTCACACTGGTAACAAACTGATGCCCAAGGTGCAAGAAATATCTAATGGGAAGAACATCAGAGAAAGGAATAGGAAATAGGATATAATCTGTGTATCCTCCTTTGGGAAGCAACACATCTAAGTAAAGGAACTATGGAAGATGTGCACATCAGTAATAGATTCCATCTGGTGGCATACAAAGAAATTAGTATGGACTGTGCTCAAAAATAAAGTTGTGAAGTCATGAAAGGAGGAAACACACAAGTGTCTCAAGGGTAAGTCTTGGGATACACTTTGCTCAATGTTTGGAGGACTAACTTTGGCTCAAAGAGCAGAAAGACTTTAGCTAAGAATGCTCATGATTCCAGGTTGAAATGCATCCTCAGCAAGTAGAAAGATTGAGACTGTCTTGTCAGAAGAACTGGATGACTTGAAGAACCTGAACATCAGAGTCTTTGTTTTAAAACAAGGCTTCATGCCCTTAGAGGAACTATGTTAACTCCAAGACTTTCTGTCATAAGAGATTATCTGAAAATTATGGACAAGGAAAAACTTAGACACATCAACCACAAGATACAAAGGAACAACAAGTAGGATGAAAACTACAAGTGTAGTTAATCTGAGATATGCTTTCGCTGGAATGCTGCATGCAAATCTGATGAGCCACATTCAAAAGGAACGAATTAAAAATGGAACAAGTTGAGAGAAGGGTTACAAGGATCCTCAGGGAACAGAAGGCCTGTCTTACAAGTAGTAATTAGGAGAGTTCATTTTAGCAAACCAAAGGTTCATTTTAGCAGACCAAAGGGAGGAGATATGCTTGCTGTCTATAAATGTACTGGGAGTAATCATCAGGGAGGGAAAATATCTATTTAATATAAAGGCCTACATTACTAAAAGATCAAATGAGTATAAACTGGCCATGGATATGTGTTACTAGGAATTAGATGAAAGCTATAAACTATCAAAGTAGTAAGATTTTAGAACAGCCTCCCAGACAGAATAGCAGAGGAAGGAACCTCAAGAAGGGTTTTGATGCAAAGGACATGACTGAACGTGAATACTTAGAAAATCGGAGTGTAGGATCAAGAACCCAGCACATCTGTCCCAGTCCGATGCTCCTTAAGGCGTCGTACAGCTGCTTCCAGAACAAAAGAGACTTCTCCAGTGAAAACGTCACATATGCACAGCACATTCACATCTTCGGTTGATTCATAGAATCATAGAATGGCTTGGGTTGGAAGGGACCTCAAAGATCATCTGGTTCCAACCCCCCTGCCGTGGACAGGGCTGCCAGCCACTAGCTCACTAGATCAAACTGCCCAGGAAGCCATCCAGCCTGACCTTGACCTTCCAAAGCATTCCCATGTAGATATGGCCTCAGATATTATTTTGGCATACTGCAATGAGATTTTTGCTTTCCTTTTGTCTTTTTATTTTCAATCTCATTTCACTTTACAAACTTCATTTCCACAACGTCTCTGGAATGGTAAGTGCCCATCTGTCACAGGTGGGGAACTGGAAGTACACAAGATTAAGCAATTTGCCAAATGCCACACAAGAAGTCAACGGCAGAGCCAGAGATGAGTTGCAGGTTTCGCAGTCCTCCTTCTTAGTATCTTACAAAACCGTTCCTTCTCTGCTACCGAAACACAGACAGTATGTGAGACAGGAATATCAACAAATTTGATCTGTTTATGAGTTTTCAAACATATCACATGCCTGAGGCTTCAGAGAAAGGCAAGGGAGAAAAAAAACAAACCATATACTATATGATTAACTCTAAAATGCTTTACACAGAGGGAGGTTTTTTCCTCACCCAACTGTTTGCTTAAGATTCAATTACCCTTATCATAATATGCATAGGTACAAACACGATTAGTCATAAAATTATCCAGGCCCCCAAATTATTCCAGCTGCTGTATTTGACCTCATGATTCTTGCAGTGGTGAATTCTCCAGACTGATTACACTGGCAAAAATAATATTTCTTTTTTGCTATTTGGAAGTTGTCTGCCATTAGCTTAGACCATGCTTGTATCTGCTGTAGAGCTAGAATTGCAACCTTACTATTTTTATTAGGACTATTGTCTAGATAACACAAACCTGCTGGCTCTTATTTTGCTTAATAGTAAATGTCACAGAAGACACCTATTCAGGAATCTAGTAACCTTTATGAAAAACAGAAAACATGTTATTATGAAGACATGTACAAAGCGAAATGCAATTTGTGCAATGTATGTTCATGAAAGGCTCCATATGAGGTCTTACAGACTCACTGCATTTTCTGAGCCTGTGATAAATATATATTTATCAGAAGCCAAGAANTTTTTACTTGACTATGTAATTTCCACTACATCTCTTCTAAGTTGTCATCTTTCCAAATGGACTGCAATTCTCTTCGACACAATCTCTTCTTGTACACAATTCCACTGGATCACTAACCACCTCTGTTGCCTTTCTTAATATTACTACGTCCTGAAATTACAACAGGAAAACAGAGAATTACAGTGCTCTCTATAGGAGGGAATTCATTGTGCAATAGAAGACCATTGCAACGCGTACTTTTATTGTGTGCTCAATGTCTCTCAGATGGATTAGTGTAAGCATTCAGCACGTCACTAATGGTGAATGAGTTCTATTACTTTTCTTTGCCAGCCTCCCTTAAGAGAAGCAAAGCAGCAATTGCATGATCTAAATAAATGAAAACTGCTTGTAGGACAGACAGGCAGACATGCTAGCTAAATCTAAGGAAAACAAAGATTTTGTGAGTACTCTGACAATGCAGTACTGTTTTAAGTGGCAACAAGTTGGCATCTGGAGAGAAGAAAGTTGATATCTTTCCTGAGAAAGAGAGACAGTGCCTGCCTGTTCTTCCGTGGAGTTTCTCTGCTTATGAAGAGTGCCCCTTTTCTACTCAGATCCAGCAACAGCAGATTCCTTTAGGTTATGAAAATGTCATTTTTGAGGATAAAAAGACAGAAACCAATCCCATTGTGCAACAATCTCTCTTTGGCACCACAGCATGCAAACAGACTTTGAAATAAGTACTGGAACAGTCACATGTCCATATACAAATCTTATATCTTCTTCTACAAAATTAGAGTGACAGTGTTTAAGCTCTCTTTTCTGATGCAGACTCTGGGCTATCTCATATTGCCTTAACTCACTAGCACCCAAGCAGGTATTACACAGGCACATGGATTTCAAGGAAACCTTCAGCTTTTGGTAACAACATTACTCATTCAGTGGATGATAACACCTCAGACTTCTCAGAGGCATTTCCCTTATATAGGGCTAGGGGTCTCTACTGTGGCTTATGAATAGATTATAAAAATCAATATCACTTAATTTTCTGTGACCAGCAAGCCTAAAACTATGAAATAAATATCTGGAAGAACTAAAGATCACCACAAACTCCATCTGTGTTCAGCTCCCAAATTTTGATCATTTATTGTGCTGACACTAGGATGCAAACCAGGGCCCAAACCAATGCACTGCACTGCATGCAGAGCATTACATCAAGGAAGAGAGCTGGAAAGAGCATTACATGTGACAGGCATTAATCATACCACTTAATGCATTACTGGATGATAGTGGGAATACTTCTATATTTTAACATAGCTGGACAAGCCCAGCTTCCTCTTGTCCAATTCCCACTTTGTATGGATGCACGCTTTCAAGCATGAAAGCAAAAAAATGTCCCTATAGATTGTGCTTCTCTCTGATGCAGAACCAAGCTTGCTGCTATCTGTAGCATGGACAGGCCAATTTTTATTACTGTTTATCCTTGGCACCTCTGGAGAAGCCACAAGGCTAAGGGTAGACAAATCAGCTTGACACACACAAGCCCCAAGGTGAGCCCATACATTTGGGCATCTTCACTCTATCCATAAGAACAAACACTTGATGTGCTTCATCCTGCTCCCAGACCCACAGTCCAGCAGGTAGAACAGACCTAGCCTAAACAAGTATGGACAGAAACATGGTGTACAATCCTAAACAGGACAAAAGACTTCTGTTCCTCTTGNAAACATGGAGAACAGACACACTGGAAAGCCATGTCAGGACTCGCTGCAACAAGACAGACTGAAACATTCAGTGCCAAGCCCAGCAGGGAGATCAGGGAGAGCAGTAGGAGCAGGGATTGTACAAGGAGACTAAACAGGAGGTTGCAGAGGACAAGAATTTGGAACAGCTCTCAGGATCAGCAAGGCCACTGGTCAGCACCCAGAGTGACCACAAGGAGGTGTCCAGCAAAGGCATAGTCATTCCTTCACTGCACCTTGTCACCCCATCTGGACTTCAACAGCTATACAGAATTAGCTGCTTTGGCACAAGCCACAAAGTTGAGAGCAACCACTGCCCTTCCCTATTCTTGCGAATCAGCTGCATTCCTGGGGGACTGCCACTAACAGAAAGGAGCCACTGCCTGGGACAGAAGACAACTCCTCCATTACACCCTTCTGTAATGCAGCATCCCAGAGGGACTGTTGAGGAAAGCAACAGTAGAGGACAGCAGCACAATCAAGCTCCTTACGAAGGCATCAGCTCAAACAGAAAACTGTCTGCCAGAGTTGAGTGTTTGAACATTCCTTGTTCCAATGTGGTCCTATATTGCTCAACAGCAGTTCGAAGGTAGGGGTTTCTCCAGGAAGTCCTCAGAGAAAAGGGGAGTGTTATCTGTTAAATTGTAAAAATCCAAATTATTGGCCATTTGAAGAACAAGTTCTGTCTAAAAGTAAGAACTGAAATAATCTGCTGCATTGCTAAGAAATTGTGCTAAAAATTTAACCTATCATCAGTGTTTGTCCCTGGTCTGTCCTCCAGAAAAAGGACTGGAGCAGTCAGTGTTGGAGAATGTGTCATCCACTCATGCCCTGGGAAGGGGCATCCTACCACACCACTGAGCATAGTAGGACACCTTACCAAAGTTCCAAGGAATCTCCAGCTGATGTGAGATCTGGTAGCAGCCTGCTATTTACTAGCTGATGTCTAAACCCAGCCCTCACACAAAAAGCGCATCAGGAAATACCAGCATGACCAGAAGGTGAATGAGCTCCTGATTCACTGTAAGGCCCCTGAGGGCTTCCACAGGTGCAGGACAGCTTTGGGGCTGCTTAAACTTCAGGGATAAAACTGTTGTTTGTGTTTTTTTCTGACCACTCTAGAAACTTGGTCTCTCCATCAAAGGCTGGGGTCAAAATCTCTTTTTAGTTCAAGAGCAAAAATACAGGGTCAATCTTGAAGTAAAAATAAAGGCAAGGCCCCCATGAAGAGTGTACGTATCTATCCCTCACTCTCCTAATAAAATCTCAAGCTAAAAGTGTTACACACACGGTCACATATATTAGAATTTCTGTATGTTTATTGAGAACAGCCTCAGGTTAATTATGTGACAATTTAGGATGCCAAAGAGAATTATATCCTCCAAAACACAGAGTTACCTCCACTCCTGCAGAACAGGTTATTTGAAGAAGATGACAGATTAAATTCAATTAAAGCAACAGTTTTGAAGCACTGGCTTCAGAGCAGGGTTCCTCTCTTCCTCAAATCCTTAACCTAGTAGCCAGATACTTTGTTTCCTTACCTGCCAAAACCTTTGTGGGCAGTAAAGAGAAAGGCAGGAGAAAGAATGTTAACAGCCTCTTTTTACAGTAGCCAGTTGTCAGAGGAGGTGGGGAAAAACAAACCACATGGAAAACAATTGCCTATTTGTGGTCTTGACCATTTAAAAATGGGTCCCAAAATAGTCCGCTAAATTGTTTCACCCAGAGCAAAATTACCCACGGATATATATGCATGCACACACAAACAGCATCTCTTGACGCAGTGCTGATGGTGACTGCAGTCAAGGAAGAAACGTTATTACACTGCACATTGTGAAAAGACCACAATGCAGTAATTATTCTGAAAGGTTTTCACAAAGCACAATTATTAAGCTAACATTATCCCATTATTGTTTGTTGCTATGGAGATAATATAATCAATATATTTTCTGGATTGATTTTTTTAATACTAGTAGAACATTTCACAACATAGCAAGATTTAATTCAATGCATTAACTGATTTTAGTTTATGATTGGCAAAGTCTTGAGGCAATAGATTGCAATCCATCTCACGCCTATTATTCTATCAAGACACTTAATGTCAAAATCTCTGCTTCAAAAGCAAGTTTTCCTTGTTGAAAATGAGAAAAAGGATAACAAATTTCTCAGACTGGCAATTTTTAAACATGAATTTAGCACTTACTCATATTTTTGTAAAGCCAAACAAAAACAACCAGACTGACTATAGTAGTAGAAAAGCAAATAGTGTTTGAACCCTCAGCTTAAGATGCTTATTTATTTCCGGGGATTTCTTAAGCCATTATCCTCAACCCTGTAATATGAACTGCAGCAACAAGAGACTCTAGGAAGGCAGCTGTGATCGAGGTGCTGAGCAAGAGTCCTTCAGATGAAAACACATTTTCCAGCCTTGCCATAGCCTCTTTCTGTGCAATCTCAGAGGAGTCAATCACTAGCCCTTCCCATGTCTAATGAAGACAGCAGACACTTCACAATTGGTCTCAGTAGGTGGTGACGCAAAACTGTGGTAGCCAGAAGAGTCTTCAATTTTGGCAATATCATTTCAACTGGTTACTTCTTGAAGGCATAGCTGGGCTCACCGTTCTGCAAGTTCTCAAAGCCTTTTAACATGCATTTCCCTTAATTATCCGAAGAAGGGTTCCCACAGGTTTTCTCCTCCGATGTGACTGTGTAGCGGTAAGTTACCTTCCCCTCACTCAGTTCCAGAGGTGACCGCATTTTGGCAGCATGGTTTATGCTCAGGCCAGAATTTACAAGTACAGCATACTAGGCCTTCTGTAACTAAATTAAAGGAGTTACAGCAACATGTGCAAGTAACATCACCTATTAATTGCGTGGGTCACACAGCTACAACTTTAGGTTCTACAGCGTGGTGTTAGCCACCTTCGGTTAAGCACCAGTATATTGCCACTGGCCACAGTGTGTACAACTACTTGCATAAAACGTTAGATTTGTCATCACAGTAATTCCACCTTCTCCTTTCCCCGAACACATCAGATTGAGTGGTCTTGTCTTTCTGCTTGAAGTGGGCTGGGGCCCAGTAACGTAACTTTTGGACTGACTGGAGGGAATCCATCAGGAACAATCATTCACAGATTAAGTTTGTGGCCTGTGCAACACATCTGGCCCTTCTGGCTTAGAGGATAAGTGAGAGAGTTAGGAATTCACACTCACATCCCACTCTGTATAAGATCACTGTGCTGCCACTAACCCAAACAGAGCCAAGAAGTGTTTATAAGCCACTCTTGCCCTCCCCAGTCTGCACGGAGATCATTCACTTCCATCATGTTTATGAATAATGCCACCTTTATCAAAATGGCTCTGAACTGCTGCCTTGTTTTGCTTTGCTTGCGAGTGCAGCTTTTGCTTTACCCTAGTAAACCATCTTTATCTCAACCCACGAGTTCTCACACTTGTACCTTTTCAATTCTCTACCCCATCCCACCTGGGGAAAGTGGGCGAGTGGCTGTGTGGTGCTGAGCTGCCTGCTGGGGTTAAACCAGAACACGTGGGCATGTGCCACAGTGGATAAGAACATACATATGGTTGCTTTTCTTTCCACCTTGTTTACTTTTTTGCTACTTTAAAAAGCATTTTTCTGCCAGAAAGGGGTTAGAAAAGTAGGTTTGATACTCATTCAAACAGACTATTGTTACATGCGCAGCCTTAAAGGGCACCATCTGCTAGTTCACTGGGACAGTAAAGCATTGCTTAATATGCATCATTGTTTCTAATCTAAAGAAAAAAAAAAAAATCATGCTATTGACTACATGCGGTCCACCACAATGCATCATCATGCAACTACTCAAAAATTCTACAAAAATTAAAACTAATTTAGCTGTGGTCAGTCAGGAGATACCAGTTTTGACAACAGGAATGATACAATTACATTCCCAAGCAACTATATGTCTCAATAGCAGACAGACGTTCCAATCAAGTTGAATTGATCAGTGAGACTCCACCTCAGTGCCAGAGGAGTAAGAAGTAAAGCAATCAGTGTCCTGCTGAAAAGACTGACACTAATCATACTTGGCTTAGTTACCTTCTGTAATTGCTGTATTTCATCTTCTAGACAAATATTACAGCTTCACAAAGGTGTCCATGAGAAAACTCAGTATTACTTCACAAAGATCAAACCTCACTGCTGGAGGAGGCTGAGCTCACACACAGCCGAGTCATGCAGTAGTGAGGAGCACCACACAGAGGCATCCATCATAAGGAAATCCTGCCCCTGTGCAGCAGGATTTCTCCTGGAGCACAGCTTTGCCAGCCCAGCTGTCCTTGGCCAGTACATCGACCCAGGCTACTATAGGAAAGTAATGGAGTCCCACAGCCTGACCCTTCTCACTTTTTCTCACATATACAATGCTACTCTAGCAGAAACAGAGAGAAGACAAAGACCACACTAATCTTCAGCCCTTCCACAGGTCACACCAGAATGCAAAAGGCCCTCATGGACCTCCTTCCCTGCTCCCATCGCAGCTCAATACAATTTAACCCACAGCACTTTGCCCAAAACTATGCAAAAAGGTGCAGCCGAGCGGGGAGGCTGAAAGTGAAGCCGGCACAGCCACATCATAGTCTCAGAGCTCCCTTTGCAGGCTCTGTAACAGTGCTGTGCTGGGGGAGATGGGAGCTGTTCAAATGTTTTGACAGAACATGCCGATTCCTCGGGAATGTTTTTATTCTAGTCAATGTGCCAATTCTGCACAGATTTCCAGTGGAAAGCAGGCAGACAGTCTGGGTCTGGGTCTCCTGAAATAAAACGATTTCACCCAGAAAGAAGCATGTTGCATTTTCAGACTATGTTTTACTTGATTTGTAATTTTTTCAGTTCATTTCTTTGATCATTTTCAGTTTTACCTAGAAACTGCATTTTCTAGCAGGCTCTAAAGACAGGCCAAAAGGCACCAAAACTCGGCAGAAAATTAAGCTCGAGCAAAATACTTCAGAGGACTTTTGAGAGGCAAGTTTAAGTAAACAGAGCACAGAGATAAACAACACAGAAACCCTCAAAAAAACACTAACTTTACACTAAATAAATTATGTCCTAATTAGAGCCGCTTAGTCTGGTTCTGTAAGAACCCAAACACCTCCATGTTTGTATTTGCAGTTGTCTTTCAAAGGCTTTCTTTTTCCCTTGTGCCTTAAGGAGTTATTTATAGGGCTATTATAATTTGAGGTCTGGTCTTCTCATGGCAGGTCCTCCATCCAGGAAATGAAATAGCATTAGAAAATGAAATCTCACATTTATGAGGTCTCTCAAATGGCTCCCAGGGGCATTGGAGGCGGGGGGGAAAGGTAGTGAAAAAGATAAACACAAATATAACTACAAGATACTTGCATGATCCCTAATTCTGTCTGTCATGAACTATACGAAACACTTTATTAAAACAGAGACCCTTAGCATAAGATCACCAACCGCAGCTTTTTTCCCCTCAAAGATCTCCAGTTCTCTTCTTTGCATGTGATAGAGTCTTTTCCACCACACCTTGGATGCAAGGTGCTCCTGTTCAAGACTGTCCCCAAATGTGGAGCACAAAGAAGGATAATTCAAATATCACCCTTCCCTTGCCACATGGTTTTCATAGGACTTTATATGTTCAACTGTATTAACTGTTCAAAACAAATCTGTTCATCCTTTTTCCAGCTGTAACCCTTGTAAAATTATCAATAACTGTTTGTTTGCACATACCTCTTTGTATTTATTTCCTAGACCACCTCCGTAGAACCATGAGGTGTTTTATCCTATCCAGGGGTTATCACCTGATGCTTTCATATATAGACATAGTAGCAAATAACGCAAATCAGCGCAGACTTCAGGTTTCCACATCCTCCTTTTGTCTGCTTTACCCCAACCCCGGAGGACAACAGGGTGGCCATGAGCCAGCATTGTGCTCTCAGGGCCAGGAAGGCCAATGGTATCCTGGGGCCTGGAGAAGAGGAGACTGAGAGGGGATCTGATCAGTGATTACAAATATCTAAAGGGCGGGTGTCAAGGGGATGGGGCCAGGCTCTTTTCAGTGGTGTCCAGCAACAGGACAAGGATCAACAGGCACAAGCTGAAACACAAGTGGTTCCATCTGAACATGAGGAAGAACCTCTTTGCTTTGAGGGTGACAGAGCACTGGAACAGGCTGCCCAGAGATGTTGTGGAGTCTCCTTCTTTGGAGGTATTAAAAACCCAGCTGGATGCTTTCCTGTGCAACCTACTGTAGGGAACCTGCTGTAGCCAGGGGCTGGACTAGGTAATCTCCAGA
Source organism: Alectura lathami (assembly GCA_013399715.1). Taxonomy (NCBI): domain Eukaryota; kingdom Metazoa; phylum Chordata; class Aves; order Galliformes; family Megapodiidae; genus Alectura; species Alectura lathami. Next base: position 491,200 of record VXAV01011462.1, read on the forward strand.
GGCCCCTTTCAGCTCTTAAGATTCTGTGACTGTGAAAAGTTAACAGTTTCGTATAATGCCAGAATTGAAAAAGGCCATCAGATGCTTGGCACAAAATCTACATAAGGTGACAAAAAATATTAAAGACTAAATAGTACTTATTCTGATGTTTTGATTTGCTCCTCCCCTCCCCCGGGCTTATTACAAAAATATATGTTTGGGAATATTTAGAACTTATACATAGGTTTAAATTTATTTTTCGCTTGCTTGTAATTCTAATTCATTATTCTATTTCACCATGAAAAGAAGAATGTTCAGTGAGTGGCTTGTTTTATTTCCCTACCTGAATATTTTGACATGTCTCAGAACAACTTTCCAAAAAACTTTTCACTTTTGCCTGTACGTTATTAGAATTCACCTAAAAGTCACAGAATATTTAAGAACTGCAAAATAGAAGGATAATAGCAAAGAAATAAAATGAAAAGTTAAAATTACAGGGACAAATCAGGACTGTATCAGACAATCCACTGTACAGCACAGTGAAAACAGAAATAAAAGCCAACAGCAATTTGAAATCCCTGGTTTTAAAGCACAGAGGTTTGTTCAGATTTCCTGTTGAAAAACGTTTTCTCCCTCAAACCTGATTCAAGTCTAACTCTGGTTAATTCTGGTTTCACATTATTGTCTACACTTAGATATATGCTGAGGCCTCTGACTATGTGCATTCTGCATATTCCTCACAACATAACAGAAGCTCAAGCATGCAACACCTTCTTTACACCTGTGCCACATACACTGCTACTTCAGTGCTCATGGTTCTGTCCCAGCACCCAAGGGCACATTGCCCTTCCCAGCTCTGCATCCATTTGACTATGGGTGATAACTGAGACCTAATTTCTCACTCAGTTCCTCCTGGGAAAAGTTACATTCATGCCCATTTCCTTCTTGAGGAAGGAAGGAAGAGTGAAGAACCCAGTAGGTCATAAGTCTTCCATTCAGATGGAGCCACAGGGAGGTAATGTCATCCAAAGTGCACCGTAGGGAGCTAGAAGGCAGCGCACAATGGATACTGGGGATGTAGTGGCACGTGTCAACAGGCCGTTCTCCAAAGCCTTCTATTATTCATTTCAATATAAAACCAAGTCTGGCTAATTACAGCAGATCAGACCTACAGCAGCTGTACCTTCCTACTTCAAGGAACGGGAGAGGGAGGTATGTTTGCTACTCTTTCAGGATGACTTGATGTACAGAAGGCCAGCTTCTTACCTGAAGAGACATGTCAGGCTGTAAACATTTCTACTGGAGCCTGGGTTAGCAGCACTAGTAAGAAAACCCTAATGAAAATAAATTGCTATATATTTACCCATATGCTGAGGAGCATATGGCTAATGCATTTAGACACTGCTAATGAAGACTCAGCTAAAGTTGTTGGCTCATGGATAATGACTGTTCTCAACAACCAATCTGAGCAGGCTATAATTTTAGCTTTACAACTGATACCTGGCCACTATCATAAGTGCTGATGCTGCTGACATAGAATAACTTTTTTCTGAATATAGATTATACGCATCAAAATAAGAAGGTGAGCAGCATATGATGCTGCTAAACTCCAGATTTACAGGGAGTGTGAACAGGTTACAACTCCATTTAAAACAACAGAGATTGCTCTTATTCACTGCAGCACTGAGTCTATTGCTTTCTGTTTTAATTTCAAGGAGTAACAGATTTTGTATTTACTTCAATCCTATTCTCTCCAAGTCAGTGCTGCACTGATGTGAATAAGTTTTCAGCCAAAACTGAACAGAAGAGAATCAGGCCAAAGAAATGTTTCCACTTTCATAAAACCACGTGCAGAAGCGCATCAAGTTCACTATGACAGCTACATGAGTCCTCTTGTTCAGTCCTATCACCACTGAGCTCTTCAAGGTGAAGAACATGACTTTCATGACCACAGGGGTTCCAGAGTCCAAGGTAAATTCCAGTCTGAGCAGTTACACTGGGTCTATCTGTACTCTGCTACCACTGAAACTCCACATTATCTTCATTCTTTTAACTTTTGTGATGTACACTTGTTTTGTGTTCATTGTTGCTACATTTCTTCCCTGAGCTGGCTTTAATCTAATAGCACGCATTGCTTAAAGAGTAGACTACTGACAACACTCTGGAATTTGCTGCAGTGGACATGCAAATATAGTCTCCAAGAGGTAGTGCAGGGCAAACTTCTCCTACAGCCCTCCCAGCAACCAGATGTCACTTAACTGATACAGACCCCTACACTGATGGATATTACCACCAAAAAAAAAACCAATCAAGGAGCAATGATTTCAGTCAAGAATGGAATGAAATGGCAGAAGAGTCCTTCAGAATAATGACCTTGGAGATCAACCTTATTCAGATATCTTCATTTACAAGCCAGAGCTCAGGCCTGCCACTGATTGACACCTCTACTTGCTCTGCATCTATTGTTGGATCATTTCATTTTTCTCCAGCCTTCAAACTGCCCAGTCTGTTAAAGACAACAGGACATTATCCGGAAAGTAAGAAACGTTTGCCCCAGTCAGACTTGCCCAAAATCAGTCTGGGAGATGGGAACATGACTGAAAAATCTCTGCTCTCACTCACTGTGATGCCATTGAAAATATCATTCCCTTTCAGACCTTTGCATACAGCTAGCAATTGCCACATCCGTTGTCTCCTTACCACAAGTAAATAAAGCATGCCACAAGGAATTGCCAAAGCATGGTTTACAGAATACCAAAGACATGATGCTGCTCATCAATGAAGTCTTCATCCCCTTTGAGAGGAAACTGCTCCACTCTTTCTATAGAAGGCACCCACCCAGTTCTCCGGAGCACTGCATAGAGAACAGCAGTAGGACAGGCAAAAGGCACATGGCAATAAATTGTTCCTCGGACTTCAAAAGGGACAGTTCAGATCTCCTTCTCTTCTCAAAGGAAAAACATATTCCAAAAAAAAACCCAAAAAACAAAAAAACAAACATTTATCAAAACATTTACAAAACATTACAACGTTTACAAAACCATTTTTCATGACCACTACCCTTGGGTCACCACTACCCACCAGCAAAGCAGCAATGATTCACCCTTTTTCTGTCACATAAGACCAGCCAGTTGCTTTGTGCGTCATAATACCGTCTCTAGCTTCCACAGAGGTTATTTACAGAGAACATATTGACGTCACATTCAGGGATACTTCATGAACACGGCGATCAGATACATCAAGTGTAGGAACATCAAGGACATTCTGTCTGTACAAAAGGCTTTCTCAGGAATACACACTGCTCTCTCCCTGCTGAGGCCCCACAAGCTTGGGGATGAGCCCCAGCACAGCTCTACCCAAGGCCCTGCTCTCTAAGGATGCCAATGGCATTTTGTCAGCTAATTGCCACATCTCGGCCTCTTGCATTAGGTTCCTACAACCAGGTACCATGCTACTTTGTCAGGGAATCCCACAGTGCTAACACCTGATCAAAGGAGGTAGCAGAGATTATCAGCTGGAAACTAGAAAATACACACATTTGAAGAGGAAAGAGGTGAGCTTTACAGACACATGAATATACACGTAAAAACACATCTAATTCCAGGTTTCCTGTCATGTTGCAGACTGCTAAGTGGCTAGGTTCAGATCTGCACCACATGCATGCACTTCTTCTGACATGAACACACAAGAAGGCCACCCGGTCAGGGGAAGATGTCCCAGGACATGGAGAAGGCCTGAAGCACCCACGAGGTCTGCTGTCAGCAGCCTGCAGTGCGTGTGCACAGCTGGGGGAGATAAACCAGACTGGTCACCAATGCCATGGTCACCCTTCCCGGTTCCACGCCAATAGCTACCAAGTGGCAAAGCACACACCCCCTACCCCGTCCTCTCTTGCTTATCTATGCAAAGCAGCACAAAACCATATGCAGGCTTTCCCTGTCAGTGTAAGCCATATTATTCTTGTAATTAAATCCAGGTTCACAGCTTATCTGAGAGCTCCTCTTCTTTCCCCTCCTCCCCCCCACCATTTGCCTCTCTCCAACCTTGCTTGGGTTTGTATGCTGTGTCATTAAATTCCAGGAAAGTAAATGCTACATCCTCTCTCCAAGCACTCAGATGCTGCTTTCTAGGCTGAAAATTAGGCACGAGGTTAATTTCATTCCTGCAAGGACTCGGCCTTTTATTTTCCTTTACTTCCCAGACAAAGAATGCTTTTGGCAGATGCGCAGTGGAAAAAGATGATGTTTGCTCTCTGCTTCCTCACCATGCTCCCCCCTTCTCCACTCCCACCTTCCAGCCATAAAACAACTCGGTGCAGCCAGATCCCAAACTGAAGGCAAGACAAAGCTCCGGCACAGCCCCCACTCGCATTCAGCAGAAGTGGGCCGCGCAGGGGTAGTCCAGGATCCACAAGTAGGACAGACAGAAATAAACAGAGTAAACAAAGAGTATCCTGTCCAGGCAGAGAGGGGCTAAAGAGAGAGATGGCCTTCATTAAAATGCAAGGCAGGGAAACAAGCAGCCAGTCCAAGGCATTGCTGGAGCTCGCTAGCAGCAATAGGAGGAGAGCAACATGTGTTCACACCAACACAGGGACACAACACACATCATCCGCCATCACGCAGGGTGCAGCCATGTATCTGCCTACCCAAACGAGGCAGCCAAGGCACACCCACCTACTGCAAAAGAGCGGAGCAGCAAACCGCCAGCTGCGGCAGGGCACTGCTCTGAGGCTGGGCAGCACACAGGTGCAGTACCGGGCACTGAGCTGCTCAAATGTCAGTACCACTGACATTTAACAACAGCACAGCTGCCTTCTGAGAGATGGCAAACAGGGAGAAAAGTGCAGCAGAGCCATAGCAACAGGTCAAGTGTTTGCTGCAGTTCTTCAGGAGGAAGGATAACATGGCATGGGCACGCTCAATTTCAGTGCATTTGTTACATGATAAAATCATTAGCCAGCAAAGTAACAGGGCAGTTCTGCTTAATTTTTCTGCAACCCATCCCTCTCACTCATCCATTTGCATGGGCTTCAAAATCCATACTGCATATACCTTTGTGTATCCTGTTGTGCAGCTATGGCAAAAACAAACACACTGCTTTCCACAGATCGGTAGGAAAAACACAGTACGTGCAGAGGTGGGGGAACAGTCAGGAGTTCCAAGCAAAACGTTGGTCTGCTGCAAGTCTGCTGAGTTATTGAGAGAATTGTACACACTGATTTTTTTTGAACAGCCTAATCGTATTTACTATTACATCAGACTTACCCACCACCAATTGTTCTCATGCGATGGAAGAATTTTTAATCTAATATCTTGGACTCAGATAATTTCCCAGCTGCAGAACAGCAATAATTTCCTATCTTCTCATTTTTGAGATAAACTGATTAATGGGGATATGTTTTAGTTTCAGGGTGCGATTATCTCCCTCTATTGTACTTGAGAGAAAAGGCACAGCCTACAGTAAAATAACTTTGCTTTCCCCAGGCCAGCTGTTAAAGTCTACTTCTCTGTGATGGAGATAGGCCTTTCCTGTTGCCCTTACCTTATGCCCTTAACTTTCAGCACTTCCTCTTCTTTTCTCTGAGACACTGCATTACAACAACTCTTATTTCAGGCGTTTCTCAGGTGATATATTTTCTTAGAGCTCTTTTAAAAAAATCTCTTGGAGAAAATATTTTGTCGTTTAAAATACATTTGAAAGTTTATTAAAAAGCCTCAGCCCAGCACTATTGATCAAATCCTGCTTGCAGTGTGCATTCATTTGCAGGCACACTTACGGAATAATAACAGTAGAAAAGGCCTGATGTTCTCTAAATGCATACAGTGGAATAAAATGAGAACCTCCACTAACATCAGTAGGACCAATTTACACATACACAAGCAAGGGAAAAAGCAAGTAAATTCTTGAATTTATGCTGTTACAAGTTGAAAAAAAAAAAAATGCTGCTTACTCCTACAATTTTGCCAAGAGCTTTTTTTTTTTTATTTTCTCCTAAATCCCCAGGTCTGCCATTTACTCAATTACATCAGAGGGACAGGCCTTCCTCCTCTATTTTTTTTTTTTCTTCAATTTCTAGCAATCATATTCTAGGAAGAAAGCCCAAAACCTTGAGATGAACACACACTTTGGACTGGAAGGCTATATATATCAAAGTGTTCTAATTTCTAAGTCTCATTCTCATACAGAGGTTTTCAATGTGTGTTAATTTGTAGACTAAATTCAACACTGGAATCATACAAGCTACTCATCTGCAGATTCCTGTACAGCACATGAGAATTCATTGCTCTTAGTCACCATTCACGAACTCCTCTGCTACAAACAGGCCATAGGCTGTTCAATGAGTTCTTCTCCCAGTCTGTACGCTCATCTGGGATTGCCCCAACCCAAGTGAAACACCTTGCACTTGGTTTTGTTGAATCTCAGCGGACTCCTATGGGCCCACTTTTTAAGTTCGTCCAAGTCCCTCTGGATGGCATCCCTTCCCTCTGTTGTATCCACTGCGCTGCTCAGCTTAGGGTTATCAGCAAACTTGCTGAGGGTGTACTTGATCACAGATAACAGTTTGTAGAAACTTTCTCCTCATACACTAGTACAGAGGAAGCTATCTACAACAAAATAACTTACGCAGCTTTTCTTACAACTGTTAGCAGGTGAATAACATTAGCAGGATTTTGCCACCAAAGACCTACAGAATGAGTCACTTCATCACATCCAGCTGAATTTAAACCAGAACAATGAGGGTGAATTGGTTCATATTCCATACAGGCAGCTTCCACTGTATCTTAAAGTCATCCTGTCAATTCTGTTCAAATTAATGAAGAGGAAATAAGTCCACCTTTTACGCTATTTTCTAAATGAAATCAGATGTACATGTAAAACTGGTATTTAAATGAGTTTTACCTAATAATGAGTCAGATATTGACAGAACAATCACCATGAAAACCAAGGTAAGAGGCACTACATTCTCATTAATAATTCAAACCTCAGCATGGATATTGATGACTACACACTAAAAAGAGGATATTGGGCTGCAGCTGGGATTTAGCCCAGATTTCCTGAAAAGTTGTTTGAACAAAACAGGGATGCATTTGGGAGGTTTTACTGTACGAGTCCAACCAGAGAAATGGCAGCTCCTCATTATTGACAGCACCTGGACAATCAGAAGCATTATAGGAAGGAGTCAAGTAAGGAACAAAACAGATCACTGTGATAAGACTGACAGGAGGTGAAGGGGGGAGGAAGATAAATGAATCAAATGCAGTGGCAGAATCCCCAGTACTTCCCCTCCCAGTTCACGAAAGTAACATCTTGGGCAAAGAGCAATAGTGTCCAGTGATATCTAATTCCAGTGGCTGCTTAGGAGCAAGCAACATTACAAGTTTTAATATAAATGCACAACATCAGCAAACCCAAACAAACAGAAAGGTCGCGTGAGCCAAAACCACTCCGAACAAACCAGTTGGGGCCAGTTAACGTAATCTGCTCTATTCACATAACTAAGTTTGTTTCAATGAGGGCATGAACTTCCTTGGAAAAGCGCAAGTAATTAACTGCAGGAGCTTATGCATTTTCTTTCCCGTCAAGTTTATTTTATTCTGAAACTAGCACTGCTTGCACACAACTGTTTCTATCAATTTGCTCAAAAAATTTTGCTTGTTCTTTCTAGAGGAAGATGCTTACAGAGATGGTACTACTGGTCCCTTTCAATTGCTCCTACCTCTTCCCCACTCTTCCTATCATTTTGGGTAGATGCAAGTAAAACTATTCCTTACCTCACGGAAAAAGAGCAGGTTTCCAATGAACGGAAGAGGTGGAGGATGTCTGATCCCTGCTTTGCTTAGTTTGGAGAAGGCAGAGGTGGAGTACCTGGAAAAAATAAGGCAGTAAGTTAATTTTTAACCTTGTCATGATAAGGTTTCCCATTGTGATTGGTTCAGGTGTTTTCCCTGGGTTCAGAGATGGTGAAGATGGTTCCCTTTGGCCAACACTGAAAGCATCAGTATGGTGACATTTCTCAGCATGGACAGAGGAACAAAGGAACAGCACTTCTGAGAGGGCAGAAGAATGAGGGACTCAAACACAGGCCTGCAAACCAGGCAGCAGGAATAGAGAGCTGCTCCTCTTCCCCTAGGAGGTCTTGTGTGCACCAGAAGTGACTTGCTAAAGCTGTGTGAGGTTACAGTGAGATTGAAACAGGTATTTGAGTTTAGGCTATTATGGCATTGCTGGGAAAAAAAAGCAAGACAGATCTTCTCATGATTGTTTTCCTCTTTTTCCATCACCACTACCTATACAGATCACAGAACAGGAATTCAAACTAGTTGCAGTTGTGAGCGAGCCAAGACACTGTCAGTGCTTCCAAGTCAAGCCTAGTATTTGGGCCAGATATGCTGATTAAGTGATTTTCCAGCTGCCAGTCAGCAAATTAAAGATAAAAAATACAGGGAAACAAAACCCAGACTGAAACGCTTCATGCATCCCTTGTTTCAGATGGAACTGTGACATGTTGAAAGGGACAATACTGGATGGGGAAGGAAACAACCCCAAAGCCTTTTCCCTGCCTTCTTTCTTAATACATAAAATGGATATAAGTCAGTGGATTTCAGGTAGTGAAAACTGGAAGGGCAGGAGCTGACAGCAACAATTTTGTTTAGCCAAAGACACATTAATACTGATTATTATCATGCTGAACACTATCACCAGGAGGACCAGGGTAAAAGATAATTAAGATTAATAAAGGCAGTGTCTTGAATAG